>JAOPHQ010001894.1:7500-26458 GCA_030340625.1 Merluccius polli | reverse complement strand
CACCACACACACACACACGCGCACACACACACACACACACACACACACGTGTCTCCATCGACGCACTTAAATCAAGGTGATTCAGAATTACGATAACACCTGCCCATGCTATTAGCTTTCCGTTAGCGTGTTAGCTCTCTTCTCAGCTGACTCCTCCTCCTCCTCCTCCTCCTCCTCCTCCTCCTCCTCCTCCACCCCTCTCCTCCTCCGCAGCGCTGGTGCTGCCGCGGGCGGAGCAGCTGCTGCAGGCCAGCGTGCAGCCGTACGTGGGCTCCATCCTGGAGGCCCTCATGGAGCCCACCAGCCGCGGCTTCGCCGAGGTGAGGGACGCCTTCTCCCGGGAGCTGGTGGAGCTCAGCAAGAACACCCTGAACGGGGGAGGCAAGGACCTGCTGGGGGAGGTAAGGACCTGCTGGGGGAGGTGAGGACCCGCCGGGGGGGGGAGGGGGGGAGGCGGGCCGCGCGCCATAGCCCATGCCACACCGCGTCGCCTGTCTCTGTGTGTGTGTGTGTCTGTGTGTGTATCTGTCTTTCTGTCGTGTAGCGATGTATTTGTCTCTTTATGTATCCATCTGACTGTCTGTCTGTCTGTCTGTTCAGCTGTATAGCTGTCTGCCTATCTATATCTGTCTGTCTGTCTGTCTGGCTCTTCTCTTGACGTGTCTGTCTGTCTCTTTCTCTCTATCGAAGCATCTTAGTCCAGGGTGAGACGGTGTTTTAATAACTAGGGCAGATCACCTCCTGCGTATTCTCCCCTACTCTCCCATCATCACTTACTCCTTCATTTTTTTCCTTATTGCTTTCCCTCCCTCCCTCCCTCCCTCCCCCCCTCCCCCCCTCCCAACCACAGCAAATGGAGAGGCTGTCCATGCTGGCCTTCCACCCGGTGAAGATGCAGAGCTGCTATGAGAAGGTGGAGCAGCTGAACCTGGAGGGGCTGCAGCAGCGCTTCGACGTCTCCAGCCCCGCCGTCTTCGTCCAGAGGGCCCAGATCCTGATGAGAGAGGTGACCACCCTCCCCCTCGCCCCCCACTCCACCCCCCCACGCCAACAACTCCTCCCCCGCTCCGCTCGAATAAATACACGTATAAATAAAGAGCGAACATAACACGTCACACTGGTCATTTAGGGTAAACGTGGTGGTGGCTCTAAACAATCATTACTTGACCGCCACACACACACAACGGCGCCACCGTCTCTGCCCCCACCTGGTGGTCGGGATGAGCACTGCAGCGCGCTGATGAACACAATATAAAATAAAGGAGAAATCGTTACAAAGACAGAAGTGAAGTCCAATCCAATTTATGGATTTATTTTATTTTAATGTTTATTTGATATGGACATAGCAATTACATTGGACAGACCAGATGCATTGTTTAAGTGTTTTTTTTAAATATAGGGCAATTAAAATAACAAGAATGGAAAAATGACAGACCAGACAAAGAGAGGAAATAATTAAAAACATAGTTATGTTTTAACACTACAGCATTGCATTGCTACTACTCTATATATTTTCTCTACATACTACGATATTATTTCCCACATATTTATTTTCTGGAGATTTACTGTTATTGTCATTTTTTTGGTGCTATTGTCAGTCCAAATTTTGTTTTTAATGTTTCATTCCTATTACCGTCTTGTTACTTTCTGCTGTAATCGAGTCATAAACTCATCTCCTCTTCTCTGTTTGAACCTCTTGCGTGTGTGGCAGCAAATGGACAACGCTGTCTACACGTTCGAGCAGCTGCTGAACCAGTCCCTGGAGGGCCAGGGGAGCGACGAGGACCTCTGCAAGACCATCCAGAGGTGTGAGGACCGGGTGCTGAAGGTACGAGAGAGAGGAGGAGGGTCTGGTGGGTTGCCAGGCAACCAGCGGAGGCGGGGAGATTTCTGACAGGCAGACAGACAGACAGAGACCTACAGAAAGAAATATTTGGGCAGATGGATGGATGGGTGGACAGATAGACAGATAGATTTACATACGCCACACGCTAATGTACATAGTCTACAAGAGAAGAGATGTCCTCCATTAACTGTGTGTGTGTGTGTGTGTGTGTGTGTGTGTGTGTGTGTGTGTGTGTGTGTGTGTGTGTGTGTGTGTGTGTGTGTGTGTGTGTGTGTGTGTGTGTGTGTGTGTTCGTTCAGAAATACGACTACGACAGCAGCACGGTGCGCAAGAAGTTCTTCCGGGAGGCTCTGCTGCAGATGATCATCCCTTACATGCTGAGACATCTGTCTCCCTCCTGCTCCCCCGTCAGTCTCACCGCTCTTCTTCCTCCGCTCCTCCGGTTCTTCTTTAGCTTCGATTTCAAACCGCTGACTTTGTTTGATTTGATTTGTGTGTTTTATTATTTTTATTTTTTTTCCACGGCTTGCAGGAGCTCCCTAAGTTCAAGGAGCTCATCTTCGAGGACTTCTCCCGCTTCCTGCTGGTGGAGAACGTCTTCGAGGAGGTGGTGCTGCAGTCCGTCTCCAAGGACATCATGATGGGTGAGCAGCGCACACGCGCACACACACACACATGCACAACACACACACACACACATGTATACACACGCACACACACATGTACACACGCACACACACACACACAACACGTACACACGCACACATGTATACACACGCACACACACATGTACACACGCACACACACACACACAACACGTACACACGCACACACACACCCAACACGTACACACGCACACACACACCCAACACGTACACACACACACACACCCAACACGTACACACACACACACACACACGCAACACGCACACACACACATACCCACACACACATACCCATAACACGTGCACACGCACACACACACACAACACGTACACAACACGCACACACCCATAACACGTACACACACACACACAACACATACACATGCACACACACACAACATGTACACACACACACATCCCCATCCATTGACCATAAGACCACATTGCTCCCATAAAATCCTCCCCTCCTCTCTCCCCTCCTCTCTCCCCCCCTCCTCTCCCACTCTCTCCCCTCCCTCCTCTCCTCCCCCCCCAGCGGTGAAGGAGGCTGCGGTCCAGCGGCGCCACAACCTCTACCGGGACAGCATGGTGCTGACCAACAGCGACCCCAACCTCCACCTGCTGGGGGAGTCGCCCTCGGTGGACTGGGCCGCCAAGTTCTCCTCCGACCCGGAGGGGGAGGGGGAGGACGGCGGCGGCGGCGGCGGCGAGGGCACCACCAGAGGCGGCGGCGGCGCGGCCTCGGCGAAGCGGCGCCGGCAGGTGGTCTCCATGATCCAGCTGGAGGGGCTGCCCCTGGCGTACGAGTCGTGCATGGAGGTGCCGGGCGTGGACCAGATCCCGGAGGACGAGAACGAGGATGGCGGCGGCGGCGGCGGCGGTCCGCCCAGGACGCCAAAGTCCCCCGACAGCGTGCACGAGATCCGGGGTTTGATCAACCCCATGGTGGAGCTGGGGTTTTCGGAGGCGGGAGCGGAGGAGGGGGCGGCGGCGGCGGGGGACTGCGCCGAGGGGACGGCGCCGGCGTCGGGCACCATCGTGATGGAGGACGGCGTGGTGGAGGATGTGAAGCAGGTGACCACGCTGGTGGAGGGCGGCGGCGGCGGCGAGCAGCGGAAGGTCTCGCCGCAGGACATGATGAAGAGGCTCATCGGGAGCAGCAGGAAACAGGAAGCGGCCGCCGCGCGGGAAATAGAGACCGCCGGCGGCGAGGACGCGGGGTCGGACGGCGAGTCGTCGAAGACCAACGAGGGTTCGGACGAGGCGGCGGCGGCCCGGCCGGTCGCAAACGGTCTGAGAGGAGCGGACGAAAACGAGGGAAAGGTGGAAGACTGTGGGGAGAAAGTGGCGGTTCACATTTCCGACGTCGCTTGTGAGATTTAAGGACTTTTAAATTTGCATATATCTTCCGCCTCTCTCTCTGTCTCTCTAAACTACGCGCGACGACGTTTCTAAGTTTTGAAATCGTATACAAACGTGTCTTACTTCTATCGGTAACACTAAACGCTTCACGTAGAATTCGCCGGACATCGGATGTGGTATCTACTGTTAGAGACGTCAGCAACTTAGCATTTCAGAAACCTTTTTTTAGTTTCCTTTTTAAAACGTACTTTTCGACGACAGTACAGGGATTTATATACGCCGCCACGCGATTGGCCGATCGGACGTTAGCGGCGTTAACGAGTACAGGTGTACAGGTGTGCCTAATTAAGTGGCCAATCAGGAGCGTCTCTGCATCCCCCGGTGTGTGGACAGCTTTACCAGGTGAGCCAACGTTTGACAATGTCTTTAAACGGCTTTTAACAAAAGCGGTCCTACAGGGAAATTCTTGCGATTTCGATTTTAAATCGATTTTTTTTTTTTAAGCGTTTTCAAAGCGTTTACTTTAGATGTATATTTTACTGAGTGTATGGTTCGCCGCCGCCGCCGCCGGTAACCATTTCCCCCTAGTCGTGATTTCAAAATGGCCTCTGAGCTGGTTTTCATGTGCAAGTTGTGACACTTTGTTGTTGCTCTGATTGTGTTACTATGGAGACACTGCTTGCTGCATAGCTTGTGTGTTAATATGCAGTGTGTGTGTGTGTGTGTGTGTGGTTAGGACTAAACCTTACTTAAAGTCAAGGACACTTAGTCGAGGACACAGGATGCGGTGTCTGTGAAACGGGGGCATGTAAGACAACAGGGTGCCGCGGCTTATCTGGTTGTTACTTAGGAGTGACCATATATAATATAAATATATGGTAAGCATATCTTCACACTCCGTAACCATAACCGACCCCTTTATGGTGACTAATTACTACTTAGTTAATTGCTTTACTAAACTTCAAAGATGAACTTGGAAAAGTGGCTTTGGAGGATGTCTGTAGTCACCGAGGGCGACCAACAGGGGGCGCCGGTTCCCTTAGTTTTACTTCTCCCACTTGTCTGTGATTTACCGTTTGGGTTTTGTTTTAAGGCGATTATAATGTAATGATTGTGTGAGCAGCGTTACATGCGGGGGGGGGATTGTACATTTCCATCCATGTTGTCCACACAGAGACGTCTCTCTCTCTGTGTGGAGGAGCTTCACCTTCCAGATCTTTCTACTTAAGTCTATGCAGGGAAACTTGGTGTCGTTATCCATACAGACTGTTATTATACGCATTGGTCGGTTTAAACTTTAGACGCAGGTTTCACTTCTTCTTAATGCTGAATTTGAAGCTTTTATGTTTTTGGGGTTATTAACTTGCATCACTTTCTCATGACTTGTGAACTTGTTTTTTTGTTTATTTATTATATAAATTATAAAGTGACGGTGACTTAACTTCTGTCCACAACCCTCCTCTTCGCCTTCATCCTTGGTCGTATTCGTACGTGTATGAATGAATGAATTGCATTACATAACTATGTATTAATCGAATAAACATACCGATTATATCCACTCTACTGCTATTCTTTCATCGAGTCAGAGCAGGGGTTGTATCTTGTCATGAAAATGGCCTCAATTCACATTTCAACAAAACGTGTGCCATTGTTTTGTTACTGAATACGTTGGCCTAATATTATGTAACATGATCACACAGTCAATAAAGAGTTAAATGATTCAAACCTGCTCCAGATATGTGCACACAGATATGAATGCGTGTGTACACACATCTGTGTTTCTACATACAACAGTTAATCATGTGGGCAGCGGTGGAAAGAAACTTTACTCCACTACTGTACTTTAGTACACATTTGAGGTAATTCAGTATTTCTATTTTCTGCTACCGTTTACCTCTACAACATCTCAGAGGCAGATATTGTACTTTTTACTCCTCTACGTTTATCCGACAGCTGTAGTTACTAATTACTTTGCAGATTCAAATCAACAATACAAAATATAATCAATAATTGAATATATAAGTAAGGCGTTAATGGTCCCCCAGGAGGAAATGTACAAGTTACCCAGCAGTATGTAAAGTAATATACAGTATATAATAAATGATCCACCTTTACCAGCTGCTGCAACATTAAAGCGATGAAATCATTAATGCATCAATGTTTCGATGCGAATACTTTTAATGAAGTCACATTTCCAGTGCAGGACTTGGACTTCTTTCTCCAGTGTGGTATTTCCACTTTGACCAAAGACCGTGAGACAGTACTTGTGGGTCGGTACCTGGGCTGTGTTCAGTGTTGTGGGTTCACAGTAAATATGACCGCCACCGCAGGCCAGCTGACCCACTTACACAAACCGCCGCTCTGCAGACCCACAATGTCCCCCCCCCCCCCCAAGGTCGCTGTCGCACAAATGGAAAGTTTGCAAGATTTTACGCCACGCTCAGCGGTTGTATAGCGACTACTTAGTAATTATTACCCGTTACATTTGTTCTAGAAAGTTACGACTGTAAAACTTCCCCTCAAGGTCGCTCTATAAAAGTACACTTTGTACATTTTCAGAAATAAACCTTTAGAGTCTGTGTTTTAACAGCCGCCTCACAGTAACTGTCTTTTTTTCCCCTGCAAATAAGTGTGAAATACAAACGACACATAGTATTACAAACACGTTTTAATGAATCCAAACAAACCGTCAAACCCCCCCCCCCCCCCAGGGTTATTCATATCATACATGTTCCCAGGCCAGAGATAACCGGACTGACAGGCAGGACAAAGCTGTAACACGGCATTGCTGCTGCTGACCCAACTATCAACGGTGTTTAATGATCGATTGCTGCTTCATAGTTGTCCAGTCAGCAGTTTTTGCACATACAAATAAACAAATACATCTTCTGTAGCTCTGTGAAGACGTATACTGACATGTTAGCGAAAGCTGTTTTTACAGTGTTTGAGGAATAGCAATATCGACAACAACCGTACCGTACACTACAGTAGCGTATTATAAGATTGGAAAACGTATTAAACATTTAGCTCTGTGTTCAAATCCAGGGACAATCCAGGAATTAGCCCAAGCCGCACCCCAATAGTTCCAACCGTCGATCTGTCCGATCGAACGTTAAGACCAGGTATTAGCACATACCGGCGTCCCGGTGGTTCAGGTGGTTATGAGCCGTCCGATTAACGGGTAGGCCAGGAAGTGGCCCAGGCCCGAGCCCAGCAGGACCCCCAGGAAGATCCACACGTTGTAGGACATGACGCATAGCATTAGCATGTAGCCCAGGCCCACCTGGCAGACATGGAGCGCTGTCTGGAGACAGTGGAGCAGCCACCTGGAGGAGAAGGTCCCACACTTCAGATACGATGGTACTTTATTCATCCCCAGGGACATTACTGTGCAGCAGTTGCAGAAATATACAAATAAACAATTAAGTAATATTGTGAAAGTGTCAGTAAGGTGCAATAGCCAGAAATGTGACAAGTAACGGTATAATATATACAAATGTAAATGACTACCCCTACCTGCTCCTTAACGATCTGTCTCTGTACCGTCTAACCCCTACCTGCTCCTTAACGACCTGTCTCTGTACTGTCTAACCCCTACCTGCTCCTTAACGACCTGTCTCTGTACTGTCTAACCCCTACCTGCTCCTTAATGACCTGTCTCTGTACTGTCTAACCCCTACCCGCTCCTTAATGACCTGTCTCTGTACCGTCTAACCCCTACCCGCTCCTTAATGACCTGTCTCTGTACCGTCTAAACCCTACTTGCTCCTTAACGACCTGTCTCTGTACCGTCTAACCCCTACCTGCTCCTTAATGACCTGTCTCTGTACCGTCTAACCCCTACCTGCTCCTTAATGACCTGTCTCTGTACCGTCTAACCCCTACCTGCTCCTTAATGACCTGTCTCTGTACCGTCTAACCCCTACCTGCTCCTTAATGACCTGTCTCTGTACTGTCTAACCCCTACCTGCTCCTTAATGACCTGTCTCTGTACCGTCTATCCCCTACCTGCTCCTTAATGACCTGTCTCTGTACCGTCTAACCCCTACCTGCTCCTTAATGACCTGTCTCTGTACCGTCTAACCCCTACCTGCTCCTTAATGACCTGCCTCTGTACCGTCTATCCCCTACCTGCTCCTTAATGACCTGTCTCTGTACCGTCTAACCCCTACCTGCTCCTTAACGACCTGTCTCTGTACCGTCTAACCCCTACCTACTCCTTAATGACCTGTCTCTGTACTGTCTAACCCCTACCTGGTCCTTAATGACATGTCTCTGTACTGTCTAACCCCTACCTGCTCCTTAATGACCTGTCTCTGTACCGTCTAACCCCTACCTGCTCCTTAATGACCTGTCTCTGTACTATCTAACCCCTACCTGCTCCTTAATGACCTGTCTCTGTACTGTCTAACCCCTACCTGCTCCTTAATGACCTGTCTCTGTACTCTAACCCCTACCTGCTCCTTAATGACCTGTCTCTGTACTGTCTAACCCCTACCTGCTCCTTAATGACCTGTCTCTGTACTCTAACCCCTACCTGCTCCTTAATGACCTGTCTCTGTACCATCTAACCCCTACCTGCTCCTTAATGACCTGTCTCTGTACTGTCTAACCCCTACCTGCTCCGTAACTCAAGGCGGAAATGCGCTTCGCTTCGCTTGGCGTGAACACAGCGTCATTACTACCCTCAGATCCGACCTACAAACACCTTTTAATGACCGGTCCCCGGATCCGGCGTCTACCCTCTCCAGAACCCACCACCCGGGTCCGGGACCCCTTACCCGTTAGCGATGATGGGCGCGTTCCCGGGGGGCTGTATGGGGGCCAGGGAGGACTGGGAGCGGCCCAGGCCCAGCACGGAGATGGACTCCCCGTCGGAGGTCGGGGACGAGGGCGGCCCGAAGCCCCTGGGGACGGCGTAGGCGCCCCGGCGCCGGGGGCCGCCGCTGCCCAGCCACAGCCTCCACATCTTCATGAACTCGTAGAAGACGGTCAGCAGGCACACCATCAGCACCGACAACACCATCCCTAAGAAACGTTGTTTTTAGCAAATTGACGTTTAAATCGGCGTACAGGCTGGCGGACACACAGAAACAACCTGCAGTGTGTTCACTTTACGCTATGCTGACATGAGGCGTCGGTTCTGGTGGTGGTTATTTTACGGATGTGCGGGAGAAGGACAGTCTCACTGTGTTTCGGGTGGTCTGATCGTTTAAATAAAATCGTTATTAATTAATACTATTTTAGTATTCTTGTGTCGTCGTTAGGGATGGGAATCGATGAGATTTTTACGATTCCGATTCCGTTTTCGATTCTGCTTAACGATTCGTTTTTTTATCGATTCTCTTATCGAATCTCATTTGGAAAAAAAAAGGACGACAAACGGGTCGATTAGCATCGTCTTTGTTTACTTTAGTCCGGAGCGGATCCAAAACGCGGCATTCGGAAATCGTTATCGCATGCTGTGTGTGCGCAAATGTTTTTGCGTGTTGGTATTATGTATCGCAAGTCGCCCTGTTGTCGTCTTTTCTTGTGAAGTGTCACCAAACTTTCGAGCGTTTGTACCGCTTGGGCGCCATGGTTACCGGTGTTGACCGCTGGCTGCGCCGGCGTCGCTAGGCAACGCGCGTGGTGACGTCATTCGCCTCCACTGGAATCGATAAGGGAATCGTTTGCCAATTTTGGCAAACGATTCCAAGGAATTGAAACACTGGGAAACGGTTCTCTGGGAACCGGTTCTCAACAAGAACCGTGCTTCACCTGCGTGTTAGCCGTGACTCCGTGATCCCCGTTTGGACAGGTTGCAACAGGTCATAGTGACATCACAACTTCATCACAACACGCGTCGCTTTGCAGCCGGCGACCACAACGACGACGACGACGACGACCTCTATATAGCATCCCAGACGACCGTAACCATGGACTACGCTTAAGGTAGTGATGGCATCGGCCGTCCGAGTGGTGAAGCACTTTAAACACACGTTGGGTGACGCATGCGCCACTTATACAGCACATGGTCACGAGGTGTGTGTGTGTGTGTGTGTGTGTGTGTGTCACAGTCATGCATGATGTCGCCATGTGCTTCCTATTTAATGTTCACATGTTTAACAGCAGACCAAATATCAATCTTCTACAGATGTCTCACCTTTTATTCACTGTGTACCGTTTACTCATTGAGGAGACACTTTTATCCAAAGAGACTTGCAGTGAATTCGGATAGTTAATGAGCAGGTAGGGGTGAGTGTGCCTACAGGTTAGGGGTGCACACACTCCTGGCCACGCCCCTCCACACCTGATAATTATCATTAGCGAATGACGTCGTTCCCATGACTCAGTGCCGAGGCGCAACCAGGTGGACCGGGTCTGAGTCTGTCTGAAAACAAGCCAGTTAGCGGCGTGGCCCTGAAACTAAGACCAGAAGTTATCCAGTTATCCAGAACGAAGCCTCGGTTACCGTAGTTACCGCGGTTCGTTATCCAGAACGAAGGCTCGGTTACCGTAGTTACCGCGGTTCGTTATCCAGAACAAAGCCTCGGTTACCGTAGTTACCGCGGTTCGTTATCCAGAACGAAGCCTCGGTTACCGTGGTTCGTTATCCAGAACGAAGCCTCGGTTACCGTAGTTACCGTGGTTCGTTTTCCAGAACGAAGCCTCGGTTACCGTAGTTACCGCGGTTCGTTATCCAGAACGAAGCCTCGGTTACCGTAGTTACCGCGGTTCGTTATCCAGAACGAAGCCTCGGTTACCGTAGTTACCGTGGTTCGTTATCCAGAACGAAGCCTCGGTTACCGTAGTTACCGCGGTTCGTTATCCAGAACGAAGCCTCGGTTACCGTAGTTACCGCGGTTCGTTATCCAGAACGAAGCCTCGGTTACCGTAGTTACCGCGGTTCGTTATCCAGAAGGAAGCCTCGGTTACCGTAGTTACCGTGGTTCGTTATTCAGAACGAAGCCTCGGTTACCGTAGTTACCCGCGGTTCGTTATCCAGAACGAAGCCTCGGTTACCGTAGTTAGCGCGGTTCGTTATCCAGAACGAAGCCTCGGTTACCGTAGTTACCGCGGTTCGTTATCCAGAAGGAAGCCTCGGTTACCGTAGTTACCGCGGTTCGTTATCCAGAACGAAGCCTCGGTTACCGTAGTTACCGTGGTTCGTTATCCAGAAGGAAGCCTCGGTTACCGTAGTTACCGTGGTTCGTTATCCAGAACGAAGCCTCGGTTACCGTAGTTACCGCGGTTCGTTATCCAGAACGAAGCCTCGGTTACCGTAGTTACCGCGGTTCGTTATCCAGAACGAAGCCTCGGTTACCGTAGTTACCGTGGTTCGTTGTCCAGAACGAAGCCTCGGTTACCGTAGTTACCGTGGTTCGTTATCCAGAACGAAGCCTCGGTTACCGTAGTTACCGTGGTTCGTTATCCAGAACGAAGCCTCGGTTAACGTAGTTACCGTGGTTCGTTATCCAGAACGAAGCCTCGGTTACCGTAGTTACCGCGGCTTGTTATCCAGACAGAAGCCATGGTAACATGGTTAGGGTACTATGGTTACCTTCGTTACAATGCATTGTTATCCAGAACAAAACTGTGGAAACTATGGTTACCGTGTTTCGGACCATGTTACCATGGTTATGTTACGGTTACGGATCCCATGGATGGATCAGACAAACCACAGTAACCACGCTCCGTAACCCCGGTAACTATGGTAACCCAGGGTGGCAACAGCAGCACGTACCTGCTGGTCCGTTCACGGCCCAGAAGTCAAACAGGAGCGTCACGCTGCTGGACGCCTCAAAGGTCATCTGGTGGAGGAAACACACGACAGGTTTCACACACGCCTAGAACCTATAACATCTGTTTCCTAACACGTTTTCACTCACGCCTAGAACCTATAACATCTGTTTCCTAACAGGTTTTCACTCACGTTCCACTAGAACCTATAACATCTGTTTCCTAACAGGTTTTCACACACGCCTAGAACCTATAACATCTGTTTCCTAACAGGTTTTCACACACGCCTAGAACCTATAACATCTGTTTCCTAACAGGTTTTCACTCACGCCTAGAACCTATAACATCTGTTTCCTAACAGGTTTTCACTCACGCCTAGAACCTATAACATCTGTTTCCTAACAGGTTTTCACACACGCCTAGAACCTATAACATCTGTTTCCTAACAGGTTTCTCACACGCCTAGAACCTATAACATCTGTTTCCTAACAGGTTTCACTCACGTTTCACTAGAACCTATAACATCTGTTTCCTAACAGGTTTTCACACACGCCTAGAACCTATAACATCTGTTTCCTAACAGGTTTCACACACGTTTCACTAGAACCTATAACATCTGTTTCCTAACAGGTTTCACACACGCCTAGAACCTATAACATCTGTTTCCTAACACGTTTTCACACACGCCTAGAACCTATAACATCTGTTTCCTAACAGGTTTCTCACACGCCTAGAACCTATAACATCTGTTTCCTAACAGGTTTCACTCACGTTTCACTAGAACCTATAACATCTGTTTCCTAACAGGTTTTCACACACGCCTAGAACCTATAACATCTGTTTCCTAACAGGTTTCACACACGTTTCACTAGAACCTATAACATCTGTTTCCTAACAGGTTTCACTAGAACCTATAACATCTGTTTCCTAACAGGTTTTCACTCACGCCTAGAACCTATAACATCTGTTTCCTAACAGGTTTTCACACACGCCTAGAACCTATAACATCTGTTTCCTAACAGGTTTTCACTCACGTTCCACTAGAACCTATAACATCTGTTTCCTAACACGTTTTCACACACGCCTAGAACCTATAACATCTGTTTCCTAACAGGTTTTCACACACGCCTAGAACCTATAACATCTGTTTCCTAACAGGTTTTCACACACGCCTAGAACCTATAACATCTGTTTCCTAACAGGTTTCTCACACGCCTAGAACCTATAACATCTGTTTCCTAACAGGTTTCACTCACGTTTCACTAGAACCTATAACATCTGTTTCCTAACAGGTTTTCACACACGCCTAGAACCTATAACATCTGTTTCCTAACAGGTTTCTCACACGCCTAGAACCTATAACATCTGTTTCCTAACAGGTTTCACTCACGTTTCACTAGAACCTATAACATCTGTTTCCTAACAGGTTTTCACACACGCCTAGAACCTATAACATCTGTTTCCTAACAGGTTTCACACACGTTTCACTAGAACCTATAACATCTGTTTCCTAACAGGTTTCACTAGAACCTATAACATCTGTTTCCTAACAGGTTTTCACTCACGCCTAGAACCTATAACATCTGTTTCCTAACAGGTTTTCACACACGCCTAGAACCTATAACATCTGTTTCCTAACAGGTTTTCACTCACGTTCCACTAGAACCTATAACATCTGTTTCCTAACACGTTTTCACACACGCCTAGAACCTATAACATCTGTTTCCTAACAGGTTTTCACACACGCCTAGAACCTATAACATCTGTTTCCTAACAGGTTTTCACTCACGCCTAGAACCTATAACATCTGTTTCCTAACAGGTTTTCACACACGCCTAGAACCTATAACATCTGTTTCCTAACAGGTTTCACACACGTTTCACTAGAACCTATAACATCTGTTTCCTAACAGGTTTTCACTCACGCCTAGAACCTATAACATCTGTTTCCTAACACGTTTTCACTCACGCCTAGAACCTATAACATCTGTTTCCTAACACGTTTTCACACACGCCTAGAACCTATAACATCTGTTTCCTAACACGTTTTCACTCACGCCTAGAACCTATAACATCTGTTTCCTAACAGGTTTTCACACACGCCTAGAACCTATAACATCTGTTTCCTAACAGGTTCTCACTCACGCCTAGAACCTATAACATCTGTTTCCTAACAGGTTTTCACACACGCCTAGAACCTATAACATCTGTTTCCTAACAGGTTTTCACTCACGCCTAGAACCTATAACATCTGTTTCCTAACAGGTTTTCACACACGCCTAGAACCTATAACATCTGTTTCCTAACAGGTTTTCACTCACGTTCCACTAGAACCTATAACATCTGTTTCCTAACAGGTTTTCACTCACGCCTAGAACCTATAACATCTGTTTCCTAATAGGTTTCACTCACGCCTAGAACCTATAACATCTGTTTCCTAACACGTTTTCACACACGCCTAGAACCTATAACATCTGTTTCCTAACACGTTTTCACACACGCCTAGAACCTATAACATCTGTTTCCTAACACGTTTTCACACACGCCTAGAACCTATAACATCTGTTTCCTAACACGTTTTCACTCACGCCTAGAACCTATAACATCTGTTTCCTAACAGGTTTTCACACACGCCTAGAACCTATAACATCTGTTTCCTAACAGGTTCTCACTCACGCCTAGAACCTATAACATCTGTTTCCTAACAGGTTTTCACACACGCCTAGAACCTATAACATCTGTTTCCTAACAGGTTTTCACACACGCCTAGAACCTATAACATCTGTTTCCTAACAGGTTTTCACTCACGCCTAGAACCTATAACATCTGTTTCCTAACAGGTTTCACTCACGTTCCACTAGAACCTATAACATCTGTTTCCTAACAGGTTTTCACACACGCCTAGAACCTATAACATCTGTTTCCTAACAGGTTTCTCACACGCCTAGAACCTATAACATCTGTTTCCTAACAGGTTTCACACACGCCTAGAACCTATAACATCTGTTTCCTAACAGGTTTTCACACACGCCTAGAACCTATAACATCTGTTTCCTAACAGGTTTTCACGCACGTTTCACTAGAACCTATAACATCTGTTTCCTAACAGGTTTTCACACACGCCTAGAACCTATAACATCTGTTTCCTAACAGGTTTTCACTCACGCCTAGAACCTATAACATCTGTTTCCTAACAGGTTTTCACACACGCCTAGAACCTATAACATCTGTTTCCTAACAGGTTTTCACTCACGCCTAGAACCTATAACATCTGTTTCCTAACAGGTTTTCACACACGCCTAGAACCTATAACATCTGTTTCCTAACAGGTTTTCACACACGCCTAGAACCTATAACATCTGTTTCCTAACAGGTTTTCACACACGCCTAGAACCTATAACATCTGTTTCCTAACAGGTTTCACTCACACCTAGAACCTATAACATCTGTTTCCTAACAGGTTTTCACTAATGCTTAGAACAGAGAGTGGGAGAAAAATACCGATGTAGTACTACATGAGAGAGAGAGAGAGAGAGAGAGAGAGAGAGAGAGAGAGAGAGAGAGAGAGAGAGAGAGAGAGAGAGAGAGAGAGAGAGAGAGAGAGGTGATACAAGGGGCCTATTGTCAGAGGGCAGCTGCCCAGAGGACCAGGGTTCACCGGTGGCTCCTGATTGGGCGATATCTCAAGGAGATATTTCCATACTTACTATCTCGCCTGATGCCCTGTTGTAAAATACGACGGGGCATCTACTACAGGCGGACTGCGGCGCCGGGCGAACGACGGCCCGTCAGACAGACGGCAGCGAGAATACGTTGGCGCTTGATCCCAAAGGAGACGGAGACGGACGAGTTGGAAAACACTCCTGCAGACCTAAATCCAACTGAAACCCCCATCGGATTTGGTTAAAGTTGAGGATTAATAACAAAAAAATAACCTAGTTTATATATGTTTTTGTCCTTTTTTTACTGCATAGGAGAGATATAACTCCCCCCCCCCCCCCCCCAAAAAAAAGTAACTAACTTGTACTAGTTAGTTTTTAAATGAGCTAGAGTACATTTAGAGTACTAGAGTACATTTTTAAATGAGCTACTTTTTACTTTTCCTTAAGTAGACTTTGACACCAGTACTTTTACCTCAACTTAAGTAAAATGTCATCAAAGTAACTTAAAAAAGTACTTTTACTCTTTTTGTACTCTTCCCACCTCTGCTGGTAGGGGCAGCTGTACTTGAACGTTTTCACATGAGAGTCCTTAGCCGGTACAATACAGCATTCATCATGAAGTGAATAAAGGTGTCCTCTTAGCCGGTACAATACGGCATTCATTATAAAGTTAATAACACAAAAGTGTCCCAAAAAGTGGCACAACAAGTCGCATAGTTTCCACAGACAACACATTGCAGTATAGACGGATAACATGCCAGCGTCGCGAGGGTTGGAGTGTGTGCTAACATAGTTTAACTTTAACCCACCCAGCAGTCAAGGGACCTCACCAGGTCCAGCAGTGATGTGTTAATGAGTTTCCAGACCTGTTGAGGGTCACGCTGTGACCCCAAGGTTAAAGACAGGATGGGTATGATTGTGTTTGAGAGGTGAAGTGTTTCAGAAACCACTTGTTGGTTTGGAGTTGAGTCTGCCAGTAAAAAGCTGAAGATAGGAGATGGTTTAAAGAGGAAGACGTCTGCCAGTGAAAAGCTGAAGATATGAGATGGTTTAAAGAGGAAGATGTCTGCCAGTAAAAAGCTGAAGATAGGAGATGGGTTCAGAGAGGAAGACGTCTGCCAGTGAAAAGCTGAAGACAGGAGATGGGTTTAAAGAGGAAGATGTCTGCCAGTAAAAAGCTGAAGATAGGAGATGACTGAATCAACAGGGGGGGGGGGGGGGGGGGGGGGGGGGGGCTGTTTGCTGCGCTTACATTTTAACCTCAGCCTACTTAATGTCGACCTTAGCCTACTTAATGTCAAACGAGCCCATGTCCACGTGTCCCCATGAGCACATTGACATTTTGCTGGCCCAGCTTCAGCTTGTGTGCAGATGGAGGAACATGAGTCCAGAGCCTCCAGTACCGACCCTCTGGTGCGCATGCGCACATGCTGTGATAGCTTTCAAGTCGGCAATAAACCAAAACACACTTGACAGTGTACTTCATATACAACTTTGTATAACTGCATATGACTTTATATAACTTCTGCCAGGTTAAATTATTATTGTTGGTATGTTGCCTAAAGCAGTCGGACTCACCTGCATCGCGGTGGAGAAAGTGGGCTATTTGTTTACGAGGGTGTTCAGCTGTCGGTCCTGCTCTCCATTGCGATGTAAAGGCTCTTTATATAATATTATATGATTATTATATTATATAATCTGTGATATATTATATATTGTATATTGTTGTATTGTTCCCACTGTGCTGTGCGACCACAACACGGACTAACTGCTGAGTCCGACTCACGCGCCGGTGGCAGCGCAGACACAACGGAAACCTTGGTCACGTGACCCTGTCGACGGAACCGCAAGGGCCGATGGGAAGTGTAGTTCTTTATTGTTGTTATTGTAATTATGTAGTTTTAAGGTTTCCTCCGGTGCACTTGCGCCCTCTGCCGTCCAACTGTCGGTACTCAGACCATGAGGGCCGCATTGTGGTGGAAAGCAGAACATATTTAATGAGGTGAAATTATATATATTATTATATATATTATATTATTATTATTATATATATATATATATATATATATATATATATATATATATATATATATATATATATATATATATATATATATATATATATATATATATATATATATATATAAGAGAGAGAGAGAGAGAGACACACACACACACACACACACACACACACGATTAATATGTCTTTATTATGTGTATATATTACAGTCTCAGTTGTCTCTGCTTTGACAACACAAATGTAAATTTTGTCATGCCAATAAAGCTAAATTGAATTGGAGAGAGAGAGAGAGAGAGAGAGAGAGAGAGAGAGAGAGAGAGAGAGAGAGAGAGAGAGAGAGAGAGAGAGAGAGAGAGAGAGAGAGAGAGAGAGAGAGAGAGAGAGAGAGAGAGGCAGAATCTGTGAAATAATATCCCATAATGTCTGAAAGAGAGTGTGTCAGAAAGCAGGTAGAGCAGTAAGTATAAGATATAACAGTTAGGCCTCACGTGTATCGGGGTGTAATAAAAAGGGGAAATAAAATTGTTTTATTGTTATTATTTTTTATTTTTGTAGATTTTTTTTTAAGACCAACAAAAAAAAAAACACGTTTTGAAAAACACGTTGGCCGAAACGTCACGGAAAAAAACCGACGTTTGGTTACTGGTTAGGTCGTCTGTGGCTCACAAGACGTCGGTTACCGTCCGTCCGGTGGAGGTGGAGGAGTGTTTTATTGTTATTATTTTTTATTTTTTCACGGTAGATTTTTTTTTAAGACCAAAAAAAAAAAAACACGTTTTGAAATTTCAGATTATTATTATGATGATGACGCATTAATTATAATAATAATAATAAATTACAATAATAATATATATATATTTATATATACAAATAATAATACATTAAATTAATTAAATGTTATTTGACATTTATCAGTTTAAAGCTCCCGCGCTGAGGGGGGGGCGCGCGCTCCCCCGGCGTCACACCGAGCCGCATTGCACTAAACTCCTCCACCTCCACCGACGGACGGTAACCGACGTCTTGTGAGCCACAGACGACCTAACCAGTAACCAAACGTCGGGTTTTTTTCCGTGACGTTTCGGCCGCCATCTGTTCCCGGTGAGGGGGGGCGGGACGACCGGCCGCGGGACTACTTTGCGCGCCGCCAGCGGACTACTTCCGCGCGGCGGAAGGCGCACAGCGGCGGCGGTGGCGGCGGGTCGGGGCTGTGAGGCGGTCAAGATGGCGGCGCCCTGTGGAGTGGAGCTTCTCTAGCAGGTAAACACCTCCCGATATTTAAAGACCCGTCCCTCCACCCACCCCCCCACCCCCGAGGGTCGGTGTCGTGCGCGTTGTTTTTAACCGTGAGCGGTACCGAACCCCCCCCCCCCCCCCCCCCCGTTTGGACCGACCGTCAGTCCTCCCGTCCGTCCGCAGCAGCAGCAGCAGCAGCAGCTAATGGCAGCGCTGGGCGACGGGAGGAGGTGAGGACAGCTGATGTCCCCTCTGACTGATGGGGTTGTTGACGGTGCTGATGTCCCCTCTGACTGATGGGGTTGTTGACGGTGCGCGGTCGGCCCTGTGGCGGCGTCGTCGGTGGTGTCGGTGGTGGTGGTTGTCCGAACCGTGTCGCCGAGGTGGTGCTGATGGTGGTGGTGGAGGTGGTGGAGATAGTAGGGGGTGGTGGTGGTGATGGGTGATGG
>JAOPHQ010001894.1:0-5000 GCA_030340625.1 Merluccius polli | reverse complement strand
TTTTAGAGGAAAGGCAGCAAGTCAACCGGTGTAAATGATCACCAATCTGCATTAGAGTAACGTAATGACTACGAAAGTACGCAGTCAGTACTCTCATAATCAGTGGCCGTCTGTAGATTTGCTCATTCACTCAACAGCCCCCCAAAAAAAAAAAACCCCAACAGTCCTCTATTGAGTGACTGGTAAGATTTGAACACTTTCGTTCGCCGTTTGGCCGCACAAACGTCGCGCCCTGCTCCTAATGGAAGGAGCGACGTACCTTCATTTGAACTACGGTGCTGTGCGCTGAAATACCACAGAGACGACGACAACAACAACAACAACAAAAACAACAACAGCGGCAGCGGCGGCGGCAGCACTGAACAAGGCAGCTGATGTGGCCCCAGACCAGTGAGCTAAAGCCGGCTCTCACCAGAACAAACAATCATGTTGTTGTCCAAATTGTCCCACAGTGCTGCGGTTATGAAAATCACCTGGCGCAATCGCCGCTATCAACAGTTTCCCCCCCGCCGGGACCAGCCGACGACCAGCGCAAATTAAGAAGATTGCGTGTCCTCTTCCGATTCTAAACGGCCGGGTCAAACGCAGCTTTAGGTGCAATGCATCCTGGGTGATGGGTATTGGATCATAAAGGATCCATTTTCTCCTTTTTTTCTTTTTTTTTTTTTTTTTAGGGAGTGTTTGTTTGTGTGTTGCAATTCCTGAAAAACAAACTACAAATGCAGCAGTCTGTTGGTTTTAGGGGCGTAACAATCGCTTGGTAGCGCTCTGCTCCATTAAATCCATTACAAGTTTCATAAACAAGCACATTTTTGAGGGCGAGAACTTATTAACGCTTCTGTCTTGCGCTGCGGCGGCGGCGGCGGCGGCGGGTCGCTACTTCGGTCTATTCATAGGGGGAAACACTGCGCTGGTTATCCCTACCAATGAACATTCAAGCGTTCAGGGGGGTGAATTATGGGTCTAGCTGTAGTAGCATGTTGTCAGGAATGGTTTGAAGCCCATCGTAAAGATGAACTAGTTAGACAAACGAGTTAAACTTTAACAATAGTTAACCCTGGCGGTGTTAATACCGCTTTCCATTGAGCTACACATGAACCGCAGATATGTGAGGGCGCATCCAAGACAAGCGCGTTGACTGACTGTCAACGCCGTCGCGAGGCAAGCGGGCGCCGGAGGACGGAGGAAGTGGACCGTTGTGGCGTTGGTGTGTGTGTGTGTGTGTGGCCCGTCCGCAGCCAAATGTGATTTCCAGTGTTTACGTGGAAGTGGCCCAACAGCATAAAGGTCCTTTTGTGTGTGAACTGCCGGGAGCAGTTCCTCCAGGTCAACACAAACCAGGGCGGCTCCTGTTGTTGTTGTTGTTGTTGTTGTTGTGGTGCCTTGTGTCCTCCCAGCGAGGGACACACTGAAGGACGGCACAGAGACGTTCCCACTGGGGGGCTGAGCATGTACAGTATGGGCCTTGCGGGGACACAAGTTCGATTCCGACCTGATGTCTGTGGTGGTTGTCACTCAAAATGGTCCTGGCGTTGCTCCCTTCATGTACTGCTGGCGTTGTGTTTTGATTTCCCCCTTGTTGGTTTCTTTTCCTGGCAATATAAGACACCTTTAATATAACACCTGACACATTTAACACCCAACAACTATATATACATATTAAAGTACATGAGTATACAAAAAAACAACAAATACATTTCTTGAATACTTCTTTTATGTTATCAAAATCTACGTATCCATTTTAACTTCCTTTTTAAAGTAGACAGGATTACAGTCTTAGGACTGTAGAAGAAAAATGTCTTACACGCACACGCACACACACACACACACACACACACATGCACACGCACACACACACACACACTCAAACATAAAAAAAAAAAAAACGTTGTCAACGTTCGCTATTGTCACATGACCTGCTAATCCTAGACTCTGCTGGGATCTCTTTCCTCCAGAGGAGCCTGGAGACGGTATCGGCCCCACGGTGCTGCCCACCAGCCTGGGCCGGTAGGCAGGCGAGGACAGCTCCCCCCCCCTGTCCCCAGAGAGAGACCTCCTCCACCACCTCCTCCTCCACCTCCACCTCCTCCTCCACCTCCTCCAACATGGCTCGGGAGCAGCCCAACGTGTTGGACCTCCTCCCCCTCCTGGACACCTCCGACCTCCGCCAGCTGGAGGAGGCCCGGGGCCTCATCAACGACCACCTCAACGCGGGTAAGACACGCCTCCCGGCTCAACGCCTTTACACTTAGCGGCGGGTTTGGACATCAGAATGCATCATGGGATTTTGTGTTGGCGGTGCGCCGCCGTATTGAGAGGACTCAGGAGAGTTGTAGTCCTGGAAAGTCCCGAATCAACCGTAAACATGGAAACTTGTGTGTTGCCACGTCTTGCATGAGAAACGCTGCGGCGGTGTCTCCCCCATGATGACATTATTTCACGATACTAATGACCACAAAAACATTACTACTATTAAACATAATAACTAACATCACAATGCTCCTATGCTTCCAAAATGGAGGTGGTCATTGTGATGTACAAGCCCTGTACCGTATGCATGTGCTCTTGCGTTGTTTTATCTATATATCTTATATTTATCTACATATTTATATTTATCCTCCTATCAGCCTACCAGTTGGTAGAGTCCACTGAGTAGGTTGGTCGGCTGGTCCTTCCCCGTAAGTCACTTTGGATAATAATGCTTCTAGTGAATGTCTGCTAAAATGCGTGGGGGTGGATAGCCTGCGCTCTGGTCATACGAATAAGCCAACTATTTAACTGCTGAGTCATTTAGCAGATGCTTTTACCCGAAGTGATATTTCTTTTGGTGTGGATCAAACCCAGATCATTTCGTCTGGGTGGGGGGGGGTGAACCACATAGCGACAACACGATCCTTTCCTAAGCCCTAAGGAAAGGATCGTTTCCTAAGTTTCTGTATCTGTATCTGGTCTCTTTCAGAGCGAGGTTCCATGCTGCTGAATGGACTGGTGGACTACTTCCTGGAAACCAACTCTGTACAGGCCATGCACATCCTGTCCTCTGTGAGGGAGCCCCACGACAAGGTACCCCTGCCTGACCACGGACACGCTAGAACACTCTGGAACACGCTAGAACACTCTGGAAACACGCTAGAACACTCGGAAACACGCTAGAACACTCCAGAACACCGGGTTCTCAATCCGTGGGTCGGGAGCCATAAGTGGTTCTCAGCAGGGGACCAAGTAGGTTGTGAGATGGCCATAATCAACTGTTAAATCAAAAATATATATGTATACCTACATTTAGTCTGTTTCATTTGATCATTCCGATGTTTGAAGACCGAAATGGGGAATAGTGTATTGATGAGAAATTCACATAGAGAAATGTTAATTATCACATTTATTTGACATGGTAACGATGTTATCTTATTTTACTGCACTAAATAATCGGTAGTCATGGGCTAAAAATACCTCTGCAGGTGGGCTTAAAACGGGTTGGGAACCCCCGCTTGGGAACCCCCCGCTCTAGACCATTCTGTGTTGTGATGTCTGTCCTGTGTGCAGACTGACTCAGCACATGACATGGCACACTAGACTGACAAAATTAATTAATTCAATAAATAGTTTGAGTTCAGTACTATCGTCCCAGGATGAAAGGAAATGAGTGAACTCTTCAACTCTACCTCGTGTCCACATTTCTGAGCCATACTGCTTTTTTTTTGCTTTTTTTTTTTACATTGGTCAAAGGAGCCTAGTCATGGGCGTTATTCATCTAGCAGACATCTTTGGTTCCCGCTTGGTTTCTGAACGCTGGCCTGGTTCACCCAGCTAGCGTTGCGAGGTGAATAAGGCTCATGGTGCCCAATGGTTTTGAACATTGTGCAACAATAGTGATTCAGTCTAGCGTGCAACACAATCGACCATCTTGAACATAACTTCACCGACATTAATCACACTGGGCAGAGCAGGCAGCGGATCTGAAAGGTCAGTCCTCACAGGCTTGGATGGTTCCAGACCAGTTTATTTGTGGAGCCCCTTTCATAGTTATGGTCTCAAAGGGCTTTCCAGAGCTGACGGCAAACATCCCCGCTTTGCCGCTTTGCTTATTCACCCTGAATCCTGAAAAAAGGCTAAACTCCCCCAAAAAAACCCCAATAGCAGGAAATGGAAGGGTTTATATTTATAATAGACTATTTTAGTCAATTGTCTGTGATTGGCCTACCATTAAAACCCAATTACACAACCCCATGTATCCTCATCAGGGAATACGCACACACTTTGTAAACAACAACTGGGGCTAACCAG
The DNA here is from genome assembly GCA_030340625.1 of Merluccius polli. NCBI lineage: Eukaryota > Metazoa > Chordata > Actinopteri > Gadiformes > Merlucciidae > Merluccius > Merluccius polli. Next base: position 716 of record JAOPHQ010001894.1, on the reverse strand, counting down.
CGCTCGCGCCGGGTGATGTTAGGTTAAGACACATGGGCCGTACCATGTGATGTTGTGTAGGGAGTGCCAGTAAGGGGACACAGAGGTACAGTCATAGACTAATTGCTGTACAGCCAGAACACATTGGTGAAGCCATGTCACGGATGGAATCGGTAGCAACAGCGCCACCGGTGTATTATGTGAGCATTGCGCCCTGTTTAAAAGATGAGGGGGGAGAGAAGAAAGTTGTTTAGAATCAGGAGGTCAGAAATGAAATAAAGTAGGATAGAGAAATCAAATAACAATGAATCAATCAAATAAAAATTACATTTGCTAATGAATATAACATTATTAGATTAGATGGGTACTTTATTTATTCCTAAGGGAAAATCGAGACGCAACAGTGGCACACATGAGCACAATAGCATGGGTACAACGTAAACCCTTTATCAAACGCAACAAACGTATGCATCAACAGCAGAATGAAATTAAAATGAGAAGTGTATTCAATATTTATTCACGTCTGAAGAAGTTTAGTTTTAATAAGCTCAACCTGTCTCCGTCTCACAGCACCTCCTGGACAAGATGAACGAGTGCATGACCAAGCAGGCTTGCCGGCTGCCCACCCTAACGCTGCTGGGACATGTAGTTCGTAAGCAGCCCTCCTGGATCCACAAGATCACCCGCTACCCCCTGCTAGCGTCGCTACTCAAATGCCTCAAGGTATGACCCCCCCC
>JAOPHQ010001893.1:0-25161 GCA_030340625.1 Merluccius polli | reverse complement strand
GATTAAATGTAATAATTAAGATTAAGACTAACAGTTAAGATTAAGACCTAATAGTTAATATTAGAGTAATAGTTAAGATTAAGATTAATAGTTAAGATTAAAACTAATAGTTAATATTAAGACCAATAGTAAAGATTAAGACTAATAGTTTAGATTAAGACTAATAGTTAAGATTAAGACTAATAGTTAATATTAAGACTAATAGTTAAGAGTAATATTTAAGATTAAGACTAATAGTTAATATTAAGACCAATAGTAAAGATTAAGACTAATAGTTAAGATTAAGAGTAATAGTTAAGATTAAGACTAATAGTTAAGATTAAGACTAATAGTTAAGATTAAGACTAATGGTTAAGATTAAGAGTAATAGTTAAGATTAGGACTAATAGTGAAGATTAAGACAATAGTTAAGGTTAAGAGTAATAGTAAAGATTAAGACCAATAGTAAAGATTAAGACCAATAGTTAAGATTAAGAGTAATACTTAAGATTAAGAGTAATAGTAAAGATTAAGAGTAATAGTTAATATTAGGACTAATAGTTAAGAGTAATATTTAAGATTAAGACCAATAGTAAAGATTAAGACTAATAGTTAAGATTACGAGTAATAGTTAAGATTAAGACTAATAGTTAAGATAAGACTAATGGTTAAGATTAAGAGTAATAGTTAAGATTAGGACTAATAGTGAAGATTAAGACTTATAGTTAAGATTAAGAGTAATAGTTAAGATTAAGAGTAATAGTAAAGATTAAGACCAATAGTAAAGATTAAGACCAATAGTTAAGATTAAGAGTAATATTTAAGATTAAGAGTAATAATAAAGATTAAGAGTAATAGTTAAGATTAAGAATAATAGTAAAGATTAAGACCAATAGTAAAGATTAAGACCAATAGTTAGGATTAAGAGTAATACTTAAGATTAAGAGTAATAGTAAAGATTAAGAGTAATAGTTAAGACTAATAGCTAAGATTCCACCAAAGAGCAAAGCCCTAAAGAGCACTTCAGAAATGCAAATGAATGTGAATACAATGCCAGGGAAGTATGTACTAGGTATACTAGAAAGAATATAGTAGGCATACAAGTGGGAAGTATATGTACTAGGAAGTATATATTTACTAGAAAGTATATACTAGGTATACTAGGAAGTATATATACTAGGAAGTAGAAACTAGGTTTGGGTATTTGTGACAGTCCTTGCGGGCTCGGGTTATACGTTTTCTATTAATATTATTTATTCAAACTTACAAAAACCTGTCATGTTAGAAATCTTAACCTGATGTGTGTGTGTGTATATATATATATATATATATATATATATATATATATAATAAAAAGGTCAATATGGTGGCCAGGCCACCTTCTCTAGCTCTATCAACACTGTGACATCACATGACCCTGATACACAAGCTGTGCCAAATTGTTGATACACAAGATGTGCCAAAAATGATGTATTTGGGTGCCAGTTGTGACATCACAAATGGCCCTGATTGTGAATGTCAGTTGATAGATGCTGTGCCAAATCGTTGTTTTTATATCAATACATAAGATCCCAGCAAAATTCCTGTCAAAACCAGAGAAAACCTTTAAAACCTCTAAAACAATATTACCAGTATACTTGCTGGAAATGTTGTGTTCTCTATCAAAAAGTGAATTGATTTGATTAAGCACACATTTTATTTTCACAATGATCATCGACATTTTGTATGAACCACGATGATAAAACCGGGTTTATTTTAAGTTATTTTTAAATTGAGTTCCAGAATTGCAATACTGCGTTCTGAATGTACACAAGAGGAGGGGCTAGAAGTAGAAAACTACTGAATGTACACAAGAGGGAGGGGCTAGAAGTGGAAAACTACTGAATGTACACAAGAGGGAGGGGCTAGAATTGGGAAACTACTGAATGTACACAAGAGGGAGGGGCTAGAAGTGGAAAACTACTGAATGTAGACAAGAGGGAGGGGCTAGAAGTGGAAAACTACTGAATGTACACAAGAGGGAGGGGCTAGAAGTGGAAAAACTACTGAATGTACACAAGAGGGAGGGGCTAGAATTGGAAAACTACTGAATGTACACAAGAGGGAGGGGCTAGAAGTGGAAAACTACTGAATGTACACAAGAGGGAGGGGCTAGAAGTGGAAAACTACTGAATGTACACAAGAGGGAGGGGCTAGAAGTGGAAAACTACTAAATGTACACAAGAGGAGGGGCTAGAAGTGGAAAACAAACATGTGTTTCTGTTTTGATTTGATTTGTCCAATACTCAAGTAATTAGTGAACCAAACTGAAATTTAGTTTTTAGACCATGTTTGCCAACCTTGTGTACACAGTAAGGCAGCGTACTGCGTACACGTGTGCCGTGTGTTTCACCAACACGCCTGCAGCATGCATCACATTCTAAAGCAAGAAAGACAAGACAACAAGAAGAAAGACTTTAATATGCTTACTTGTCCAGGACAAAGTAGAGGTCAAATCCTCCATAGCAGGAGGAACCAGCCTCCCTCTCCTTAGCATATATGCTCTGTAGTGGACCGCCTGCCACCAGCAAACACACCAGTATTCCCAGTTCCACACCGAGCAGTACCTGCCTGCACGCCCCCCAGAGCATTGTCCCTCACTAGCACTAGCACCGCTCTGGAGAGAGACCTTGGACAAACAACTTCTGACTTCTGGATCAGCTCCCCATCTCCACAGCAGCAGATGTGAGCAGAGGAGAAGAGGAGGAGGAGAAGGGGAAGAGGAGGAGCGAGGGGTGTTGAGACCAGCAGAGGGAAATAAATCTGCTTCTCCACTCTTAGCACACTCAAATATTTTTAGCTACCGGTCTGCTTTTATGAATCCCAGAGCAAACTCTCTGAGCTCTGCTCTCAATTTCTGCTCGTTTGTATCAGACCTAAACTCTATTTTCTTTGTTTTCTTTACTTTTCTTTGGTTCTTTTGTGTTGTAATCCATCCTAAAGTATTTCTGTTAGTTTGAGTCACATCTGATGCATTAGTGCCTCTCAGTGGTAAACAATGGAACTTGAAATACTGAGTACGAAAACTCAGCAAAACTTTTTATATTTAAAGAATGTAATCGACAAATATGAATCTTAAAAAAATGATATAACCTTATATTTTAATTGTACATTTTCTCATTGCAATAGTGTTCCTCTATAGCTTTTTTGTATTATTATTGTTACATAACTATAACCAATACATAATAATAATAACAATAATAATAATAATAATAATAATACATAAAGTTACTAAACTCAAGGACACAAATTGTTAGTTCATTGGTTGTCTGCACCTCACTATTTCATGTAACAATTTGATATTTTCAAATGACAAATATGTAAATAAGTATGAAACAATTTTTAACTTCACTTCTAAACTGCTGTCTACATGTTATAGGAATGTGTTGGTTTTATTCTCCCAAGATCTGTGTTTCCGACCGGGTGCGTCTGCATCTTTTTAATTGGTCGAGAGACTTTGACATTCCAGGAAACTTCCAGCCATCCTTGTAATGACTGTTGCATGGTGGGTAACAGTCATTACAAGGATGACTGTTACCCAGCATGCAACAGTCATTACAAGGATTAATGACTGTTGCATGCTGGTTAACTACTGTAATGACTGTTGCATGCTGGGTAAATACTGTAATGACTGTTGTATGCTGGGTAACTACTGTACATGTTAGAGCCACGATCCCTTCTCTCTGGACCAATAAGTGTGGCTTCTTGGCCCTTTTTCTCATTCAATAGTCAAGATTAAGACTAATAGTTAAGATTAAGACTAATAGTAAAGGGGTGCGTCTGCATCTTTTTAATTGTTCGAGAGACTTTGACATTCCAGGAAACTTGAAGAATCTGATCCAGCCATCCTTGTAATGACTGTTGCATGCGGGTAACAGTCATTACAAGGATGACTGTTACCTAGTCATTACAAGGATTAATGACTGTTGCATGCTGATTAACTACTGTAATGACTGTTGCATGCTGGGTAAATACAGTACTGACTGTTGCATGCTGGGTAACTACTGTAGATCAGTAGTCAGTTGGCCCTGAGAAAGACAAAGGGATGACCTCAAAGAAAATCCCTTGTCACACATGACATTTTCTCACAAAGTAGATACTGAAGTCACAGCTAAACAGAGTTTAAAATAATAATAAAAATACAAAACATACAATCGGCCAATTTATAATCTCAGCAGTTGAAACCTTTGAGACTCACAAAAATCAACTATTGAACTTTTTTATACCTGCATTGTACCTCAATGTAGGCCTACATCGATCACACATTCCTCAACCTGTTTTGCTGTATGTGTGTTCAAGGCACACACGCACACACACACACTGGCTGCGTGCCCGGTCCTACAGTAGTGTCAGCAGAATGGAGACATGTGGAGAAGCAGCGCCGTGTTTCTAAAAGCCAACCGTCGCTCTCAACTAACTTTGCGACTATTTTCAACTCCATCTCCGTTTGTTAACACGTGTCTGCAGAGGGGCTATGTTTCATGTGCATAGAGCCTATGTTTCATGTGCATAGAGCCTATGTTTCATGTGCATAGGGCTTATGTTTCATGTGCAGAGGGCCTATGTTTCATTTGGCTGCAGAGGTGATCCAAGGTGATGGCTGTGGCTCCAGGCTGGTTGCTTCTGCTCTGTGGTCTACACGTCGTTTCTCTGGGGGTTGATGTGATGGACCCAAGGAGAGACCTTGGTTCCCCGGAGACAGTCCACTACAAGGATCCTTGTAAAGCCGGTACGATGTTACTTCTTATTTTGTATTTTACACTGCACCATATTAATGCTGGGGTGTGCTAAATATGTTTTCATTGTGAGCCATCTGATGAAATGCACACATTCTACCACTAATCCATTTTCTAATTATATCAATCAAAATATATGACTTGCATGTCTTTAAAAAGTCTGTATTTGTAACATAATAATGGAAAAACTAAAGTTAGATGCAGATTACACATTTAAATAAAAAAAGTGTTGAATTGCTTTCTTCTCACTAACTATTAGTACTATTAGAACTACGACAGTCTGTTGCATGCAGAAATGACCTCACTTATTTAATCAGTGTAGAAAGCAACACATAACTTCATCTACAGGCCTACTGTGTGAATAGCCTACTCTATATATAATAATCTCCAACTATGGTTTTCTGAATTTAACCCAACATTATTCTGGTTGTATGTTTTTTTTTCATTCATTAAATTACAAAATATTCTTGATAAATGATGGTCCGGTCAACTTCATACAACTTGACTTAACTGTATTCAACTGTTTTAATGTCTCCAACACTAATGCCATTATGTGACAACACTTGGCTAAGTCATGTTAAAAGTACATCAAGTACATCAAGTACGGCAAATTGTGTTTTTTACAAATTAAACCAAATTGAGAATTAACCTTTTTATGACTAAGTGGTCATTCAATGGCATCTACTTTAAATAAGTTTTCAAATCATTTTTTAAAAGAAGTGGTCTTGATGAAGCCTCCAGGTGTATCTAGTATCTCCAATCCAGCAGACCGCTTGTGGCCTCTAAGCGAACGGCCTCCTCCCGGTCTATTGTCCAGGACCTCAGGAGTCCTGCTAATTGGTTTCATTTGAGACGGGTCCAAACTTCCAGAAGAAAAACAAACTAAAACAACTCACTGTTCCTCCTCCTGGGGCTGGTTGCCTTGGTGACGAGGAGGGGTCACTGAGGCCAGTGTGCTGCTGGAGGTGAAATCCCTCTGGGGGCGTCACTTACACTCACCCCTGCATGAGTGATGGGGGGGCGTCACTTACTCACCCGTGCATGAGTGAGTTAACTTCAAAGCCTCACAAGACGCCTGGCCCAATAGAGTGGTGCAGGGATGACGTATTTTTGTAGGCCAACCCGGATGTTAGCATCGCCCTGGGTTCCCTCGATTCCCTGATACTCACACGTTTTGTTAAGCAAGATAATCTTCACCAATGAACACTACTTTTATGATTTTTGAAGCGTAAATGCAATCGCCAGAAGTTTTTTAAGACACATAAAAGCTTCAAAATTCATGAGTGGGGTATTTACTGAGATGGCCACGTTTTACAAAACGTGGCCATCTCTTAAGCTTGTGTTAACCACAGACCTTATTTCAGCCATCGAACCAAAAACCCATTCACTTCGAGACAAGGGAACCGGAAGTGCCAAAATGCTAACGGATTCCCGGGTTTTAGGACGCATTCCTGCACCATTCTATGGCAGGCCATTTTAACAATTAATCAGTAGTAGCGATTTAGTTTTCACTAGTCAAAATGACATTTTGACATGTCAAAATGTCAGTTAAGATGTTCATTTAAGATATCTGTAAAACAATTGTAACCCGGTTAAAAATATTAAGCAATATCATTTCATCCAAGCATATAAATAGTGTGATTAAAAAGGTTGAAATTCATTAAAATGTTATAAAAGTGTTAAAAGCAATTTAAAAATATATATTATATGTTTATTGTTTTATTTGAAAAATAATGTATCTGTAAAAACAGTATGTACCAGCATTTATGGGGTTAATTGAGATCGACCGGAACGTAACATCGCAGGTGTTGCAGGACGGACAATTAAAAGAGGAGAGAAAAGACCGAGAGAGTATGGCTGAGGAGAGAGAGCGGCGGAGCGAGAAGGAAGAAGACAGAAGAAGAAAGCAGTAACGAAAAGAGACTGTTTATTCTAGTTTGTGACCAAGTTAGTGGAGGCGTTCAACACGGACTCTCCAGAAGACTAAGTGGTGATTTTCCAGTGTGTGTGAGTGAACTACTCAACCAGTGCGGACGACGTGACGCTAGCAACTAATTCAGTAACTAGTATCTCACACGTGACTGTGCTAAGTTAGCAGCAAGCTACCTGTTCGGCAGTGACTGTGGGAAAAGTGAGCGTGGAGCTGCAGACGACGAGCGAGCACCGCGACATCGGCAGTGACGGGTCTTCGTTTCCTCCGGACGGATCTTCTCCTCAACTCACCTCTTCTCCTGCCATCAGCCCGTGTGCATGGATACAACGCTGGTCATTCAGGTACCTTTTTCTTTTCTGTGGCCCAGTCGGGGTGAAGCAGCCAGTGTGTTTTAAGGCTTCCACGAACCCAAGCTACATCCAGGCCTGCATCGATGCACTAAAGGGGTACCCTGGTTTATTTTCCATAAGTTAATAGAGTGCCGGCTTTAGTAATTAAGGTGTGTGGGCCCACATTTTGCATTTAAGTGAATGTAAGGTTTTGCATTGATCCATTGGGGTTAAAAGTTTATTGATATGTGCATATATTTTGGTACAGTGTTTTTCTAAAACAAAACAAAGAATATTTCATTTACTGTGTTTACCTGAAGAAAGAGGGTTATTTCATATTGTGTTATTTTCCTTAAAAAAGAGGGTTAATTCATTGATTGTGTTTCCTGTGAGAAAAGGGACAATTCAAACAGTGTTTACCTTAAAAAGAGGGAATTTATTGTGAAGGTTTAAAAACAAAAAGAGCATTCATATGTATTTTATATTTACATTGCCTTAATCATTTCTTAAGTAAATAATTGAGAACTTGTTTTCTAAAATCTTGTGTTTGTGTATTTCATTACTTACCTTAAAGGAGTAAATCATTCATTTCTGAGACATACAGAGTTCTGAAGGGTTTAAAATCTTTGTTAAAAATAGAGGTTAAAGGTGAAGTCATAGGTAAGTTAAAAACAGTTCATGTGTGTAATTTAAAACAGAGAGATTCAAAACAAACATTAAAACTGAGTTAATCAGGGTTAAGAATAGTGGATAAATATATTAGAAGAACCCAAAAGCCCTGCCCTCATCGCTATGACTACCGAGGGGAGCGCTACATAAAATGGAGGCACCGCTGGGATAGTTTTGGATTTCTCAGTTTAAAAAAAAAAAAAAAGAAAAGTATAAAAATTAAACCTAAAGGAAAAAAGTTAGCGTTAAAGGCAAAGTAACTAAAGTGCTAACCTGATTTATAAACAGCATTAACATGGCAACAACAGAACTAGTGTCAGAGTTAAAACGCTGGTGCCGTGGTGAGGGTTTGGATGAGACGTATGCGCTTATGACCATCGTCCCAGAAGAAGTAGAGATCCATGAAGTGGAAGAAACACTGGAAACTATCAAGTCTTTGGGACGGGTGCGTGTCCGTGGGAGAAACTTCAGTGCAAGACTAAACCAACGGATGGTTTTGTGTGAAAGTAGAGAGACTGTGAAAGAGGAGAGTGTTCCTCCTGAAGTTAAACCGGCTGATGGTGGAGAGGCGTGGCCTGTTATCATCATTGGAAAGGCACAGGCAGCTGCTGAAGAGTTTAACAGTAAACTGAAAGGGTTGCTGCAGGCTGAAGGTAAAACAATGGAGGACCTCCAATCACTATTCCCCAGTACACCCCCACCCACTAGCTCCACTGAATCTATCCTTCGCGCTGTCGGAGATTTGTTGGACAAGACAACTAAACCAGCTGATGGAGGGAGTTATGGTCGACTACGCATGTTCTCAGGAGCTCTACCAACGCCGCCAGGTGAGGAACCGTTTGACCATTGGCTAGAGCAGGCATGGCTTCTGGTGGAGGAGACTGAATGCTCGGACAGAGAAAAAAGACGCAGACTTATTGGAAGTTTAAAGGGGCCCGCACTAGAAATTGTGAAAGCAGTGCGGCACGCAAATCCTGATGCCAGCCCAAAAGAGTGCTTGGAAGCCCTTGAAAGTGTGTTTGGAAGTGCTGAGTCCGGTGATGATCTCTACTTTGCTTTCAGATTGATGCAACAGCAAAAAGGAGAGAAACTATCAGATTTCCTTCGACGTCTAGAGAGGTCTCTAGCCAAGGTGATTCAACGAGGTGGTCTTCCTGCTAGCTGCATGGATCGAGCCCGACTGGAGCAACTGCTAAGAGGTGCTATCGCTTCGGACCTGATGCTGATCCAGCTGCGCTTGAGAGAAAGGAAGGCTGCACCCCCAAACTTTCTACAGCTTCTGACTGAGATTCGTGCTGAAGAAGAGTATGAGTCTTCTAGAAAGAAGCTCAGCGCTTCAGTACACCAAGTGCACGTTAATCCAGAAGTGGATACACGGCAAGCTGAGATCCAGAGCTTAAAGGCGGAAATAAAAGAACTGAAATCAATGGTTGCATCAGTAGTGACCCAATCCACTCCAGTCAAAGAGGATTACAGGGAGACTACACCCATCAATGCACCGCCTGGACCCGAGAACCGGCAAGACGCCGAGCTGGCTGCCTTGAAAAAACAACTGAAAAGACTAAAGCAGAAAACTAGCAACAAGATGTCTGAACAAGACGCTGCAGTTTCAACCATGGAGGTTTCAAAACAGTACTCCAACTCTCCCAAAGGAGCACCGAAAAAGTCAGAAGACAATTTCTGCTACAGGTGTGGTGAGAGCGGACATTTTGCCACCAAGTGCCGCAACCCTGAAAATCAAACCAAAGTTATCAGAAAGCTAATTCATGCTTTAAAGATGACAAAAGACAAACAGCAGTCTGGCGATTCCACTGCCAGTGAAGTGAACTGTGGGGTCAAGAAAAGTGCTGTTACCTCATCGGAGCCGGCTGGCATCCCTGAAGGCTTGATTGGTCCACCCAGTATCGTACCTGTGAAAGTAAATGGACATTGCTGTGATGCGTTGTTTGATAGTGGCTCGCAGGTCACCATTATCTTCGAGTCTTGGTATCAAACTTACCTGTCTGATGTTCCCATACGTCCTGTGTCTGGTTTAGCTCTGTGGGGACTAAGTGAATCCGAGGGCAGTTATCCCTACCGTGGGTACGTAGTGGTCGACGTTGAATATCCAGCAAAGGTTGCAGGTGCCGACCAGACAGTGACCATCCTTGCTCTTATCTGCCCCCAGCCCCGAACTGCAGACCAGACTCCTGTCATTGTAGGGACCAATGCCAGTCACATCCGACGTCTTGTGCAGCAATGTAAAGACAACGGCATTGACATCACACAGACACTGGGGATACAGTGTTACAGAGACAACAATCCAACATCAACTATCACAGCCACAGCCCTGGAAGAGAAAGATGATGTTGGCTGTGTGTTATGGCAAGGCCCTGGCCCACTGACTCTGCCCCCTGGTGGTGACTGTAGTGCAGTCTGCAAAGTCGAGTACAAACACCAAGTCGACAAACAGATCCTGATGGTGGACTCGTCTCCTCTAACGTCACTCCCTGCTGGTGTGCTACTTCAGCCAATGGTGGTGCCCAGCGAAGACGTGAACGTCAGCCATTTCAGAATCCTGGTCCAAAATGAGTCCTTGACAGAGACTGTTATACCAGCGGGAACAGTTATCGGGCATATGTATCTGACAGATGCAGTTACTCACCTTTCTCCGTCCAAGACAGCTGACACCGAGTTGGATCCAAACCTGATCAACTTTGGAGACTCGCCTGTCTCGGAGGAGTGGAAACAGAGACTCCGTCAGAAGCTATCCACAAGGTCCCAGGTGTTCTCGCTTCACGAATGGGACGTCGGATTGGCAAAGGGAGTAGAGCACATGATCCGGATGTCAGATCCACGGCCGTTCAGGGAGCGCTCTCGTCGCCTGGCCCCAGCTGACCTGGAAGACGTGAGAAAGCACCTCCAAGAACTGTTGCGTGCAGGGATCATTAAAGAGTCTCGTAGTCCCTATGCATCCCCAATCGTGATTGTTCGCAAAAAGACCGGAGCCGTGAGAATGTGTATTGACTACCGATTGTTGAACAGCCGAACAATCCCCGATCAGTACACTACACCTTGTATTGATGATGTGTTGGATTCAATGACCGGAAGCAAGTGGTTCTCCGTTCTTGATCTGCGGAGCGGTTATTACCAAATTGCTATGGCTGAGGAAGATAAGGAAAAGACGGCATTCATCTGTCCACTGGGGTTCTTCCAGTTCGAGAGGATGCCGCAGGGGATAACTGGAGCCCCAGCCACATTCCAGAGATTAATGGAGAGGGCTGTGGGTGACATGAATCTGCTGGAAGTCCTTGTCTACCTCGACGATCTGATAGTATTTGGCCGAACTTTAGAAGAGCATGAAGAGAGACTTCTTAAAGTTCTTGATCGTCTGGCAGAGGTTGGATTAAAAATCTCGTTCGACAAATGTCAGTTCTGCCTCCCAAAGGTAAAGTACCTTGGACATATCGTGTCGGCAGATGGAGTATCGCCTGACCCATCCAAGATAGAGGCAGTTACCACTTGGCCACAGCCTACGCACCTGAAGGCTCTTCAATCCTTCTTGGGATTTTGCGGATATTACCGCCGTTTCATCGCCAATTATGCCGCCATTGTCAGGCCATTGTCTGAACTCACAAAAGGCTACGCTCCAACCCAGAGGGGCAAGAAACCTGAGAAAGACAACACAAAGACTTACCTCAAAGAGTCCGAGCCTTTTGGTGAGCGATGGGACCAGTCCTGCACCGAGGCGTTCCACGAGATTATCCACTGCCTTACCCATGCACCTGTGTTGGCCTTCGCGGATCACAACAAGCCATACGTCCTGCATGTAGACGCCAGCTTGAAAGGGCTTGGCGCCGTCCTATATCAGGAGCACAGTGAGGGTCTGAGACCAGTTGCCTTCGCCAGCAGGAAGCTGAAGACATCTGAGAGGAACTACCCCGTTCACCAGCTGGAGTTCCTGGCCCTTAAGTGGGCGGTTGTGGATAAATTCCATGACTATTTGTATGGGGTCAGATTCACAGTACGTACGGACAACAACCCGCTCACGTATGTACTGTCGACCGCCAAGCTCAGTGCTGTGGGGCACAGATGGCTCTCTGCCTTATCCACCTACGACTTCGATGTCAAGTACCGACCAGGCAGGCACAACATAGACGCAGACCTGCTCTCGAGGAACATGCCTGATGAGAGTTCAGAGGAATGGACGACCATACCACAGTCTGGTGTGAGATCCATCTGCAAACGAATCTGCATCCCTGGTACTGCGGGCAGTCCACCGAGGTATGTAGATCAGTTGGGAGCTTCTCCTGAATGCGTGCCCGATGTCTTTGCATTCCCGACTCACCTGGAGTTGAAATCATTGGGACAAATGTCGAAGCAGGAGCTGATAGAAGCTCAAGAGGATGATCCAGCCATCCAACTTGCCATCCAAGCGGTTAAAAATGGAAAATGGCCTGAAGAAAATGGATCCAGCCCTGAGAGTTTTCGTCTTAAAAAAGAGATGGGGAAGCTAATGATGAAGGACGGGCTACTCCATCGCTTAAGCAAGCGACCCTCCGGAAAAGAACTGACTCAACTTGTCTTGCCAAGCGGTTCAGAGAACTGGTGTTGAAAGCCACGCACGATGATCTAGGACACCTTGGTATTGAAAGAACTACAGACTTGTTGAGAAGCCGATTCTTTTGGCCGAAGCTTGCAAGCGATGTCGAGCAATACATAAAGAACTGTGGAGCGTGTGTCACGCGGAAGACCCCTTGTCATAGGGCAGCACCTTTGCATCATATTTCGAGCAGTGGACCAATGGACCTCGTGTGCATTGACTTTCTTTCAATGGAACCAGATTCTGCAGGCATTGGAAATGTTTTAGTGGTCACGGATCATTTCACTCGTTACGCCCAGGCTTTCCCTTCCCGAAATCAGAAGGCGCAAACAGTGGCGAAGATCCTGGTGGACAAGTATTTCTTGCATTATGGTCTGCCAGCAAGAATCCACTCCGATCAGGGGAGAGACTTCGAAAGCCAGCTAATCAAAGAGCTTTTGAAGATGATGGGGATCCGGAAATCACGGACTACCCCTTACCACCCGCAAGGAGATCCGCAGCCCGAGAGATTTAACCGAACTCTTCTTTCCATGCTGGGAACCCTGGGGTGTGAGAAGAAAAAGCAGTGGAGCAAACATGTTGGTTACCTTGTTCACGCCTACAACAGTACCAAATGTGACAGTACAGGGTACTCACCCTATTTCTTGATGTTTGGCCGCGAAGCAAGGCTTCCCGTAGACTTGTGCTTTGGAACCTCTCCTGATGGCGAAGCGGAGGGTTGCCATTCACGCTATGTAGCCAAGCTGAAAGATGACTTGCAAAGAGCCTACAAGCTTGCTTCTGACACAGCCTACAAGACACATCAGAGGAACAAAAGATCCTATGACAAAAGAGTTGGATTCCAAACCCTGGAGATCGGTGACAGAGTGTTACTGAGGAACTTGGGACTGAAAGGAAAACATAAATTGGAGAGTCGTTGGAGTCCTATCCCTTACGTGGTTCTAGGAAAGATGCCCAACCTTCCAGTGTACAACGTGAAACCGGCAGATGGAGGAGGAGGAGTCAAAACTCTCCATCGTGATCATCTCCTTCCAATCGGACAGTTGGTAAGAATGCCGACATTGGAGGTTGAGGACAAGTCACATGTCAAGACAAGAACAAGAGCTGAGACACAAAAGAGATCAAAGAAAGTCTTACCTGAAGTACAGAAAGTTCTTCAAGAGATGCAAGAGAGCATGGATTCCTTTTCGGATGTTGAGTATTATGGACCTGAAAAACCCTATAGTACTTACCTGAAAGAAATCCTGGAAAAGGAAAGAGATACTGCTGGACAGTCAAATCTCATCCAAAATGATGGTGATTCTTCTCAACAGTCAGATGGAAATCCTGCTGAGGACAGCTTGTCAGAGGACGAAAGTGTGGAGGAGGAACACAACAGCGTGAGAGAAGAGGATGGAGATCAAGATTCTGAGGAAGAAAGTGATCCAGAGTCTGATAACCCTTGCCACGATAAGCACCCCGAGACAGTCACTAAGACAAAAGTGATTAGCAAACCTGAAAACCGTCCAAAAAGAATAGTGAAACCAGTCATCAGGTTAACTTATGATGAGCCTGGTAGAGGTAAAGATCAGCCTCTCACTATTGTACATAGAGGAGTTGTCATTAAGATTGGCAAGAGTTAATTTAAACAAGGTCATGCACCCTTTCCACTAGTTACCATTAAAATAAAAAGTTCATTATGGTTGATGAGGACATCAAAGACTTTTACAAGGGGGAGGGTGTAACCCGGTTAAAAATATTAAGCAATATCATTTCATCCAAGCATATAAATAGTGTGATTAAAAAGGTTGAAATTCATTAAAATGTTATAAAAGTGTTAAAAGCAATTTAAAAATATATATTATATGTTTATTGTTTTATTTGAAAAATAATGTATCTGTAAAAACAGTATGTACCAGCATTTATGGGGTTAATTGAGATCGACCGGAACGTAACATCGCAGGTGTTGCAGGACGGACAATTAAAAGAGGAGAGAAAAGACCGAGAGAGTATGGCTGAGGAGAGAGAGCGGCGGAGCGAGAAGGAAGAAGACAGAAGAAGAAAGCAGTAACGAAAAGAGACTGTTTATTCTAGTTTGTGACCAAGTTAGTGGAGGGCGTTCAACACGGACTCTCCAGAAGACTAAGTGGTGATTTTCCAGTGTGTGTGAGTGAACTACTCAACCAGTGCGGACGACGTGACGCTAGCAACTAATTCAGTAACTAGTATCTCACACGTGACTGTGCTAAGTTAGCAGCAAGCTACCTGTTCGGCAGTGACTGTGGGAAAAGTGAGCGTGGAGCTGCAGACGACGAGCGAGCACCGCGACATCGGCAGTGACGGGTCTTCGTTTCCTCCGGACGGATCTTCTCCTCAACTCACCTCTTCTCCTGCCATCAGCCCGTGTGCATGGATACAACGCTGGTCATTCAGGTACCTTTTTCTTTTCTGTGGCCCAGTCGGGGTGAAGCAGCCAGTGTGTTTTAAGGCTTCCACGAACCCAAGCTACATCCAGGCCTGCATCGATGCACTAAAGGGGTACCCTGGTTTATTTTCCATAAGTTAATAGAGTGCCGGCTTTAGTAATTAAGGTGTGTGGGCCCACATTTTGCATTTAAGTGAATGTAAGGTTTTGCATTGATCCATTGGGGTTAAAAGTTTATTGATATGTGCATATATTTTGGTACAGTGTTTTTCTAAAACAAAACAAAGAATATTTCATTTACTGTGTTTACCTGAAGAAAGAGGGTTATTTCATATTGTGTTATTTTCCTTAAAAAAGAGGGTTAATTCATTGATTGTGTTTCCTGTGAGAAAAGGGACAATTCAAACAGTGTTTACCTTAAAAAGAGGGAATTTATTGTGAAGGTTTAAAAACAAAAAGAGCATTCATATGTATTTTATATTTACATTGCCTTAATCATTTCTTAAGTAAATAATTGAGAACTTGTTTTCTAAAATCTTGTGTTTGTGTATTTCATTACTTACCTTAAAGGAGTAAATCATTCATTTCTGAGACATACAGAGTTCTGAAGGGTTTAAAATCTTTGTTAAAAATAGAGGTTAAAGGTGAAGTCATAGGTAAGTTAAAAACAGTTCATGTGTGTAATTTAAAACAGAGAGATTCAAAACAAACATTAAAACTGAGTTAATCAGGGTTAAGAATAGTGGATAAATATATTAGAAGAACCCAAAAGCCCTGCCCTCATCGCTATGACTACCGAGGGGAGCGCTACACAATTTTGACATGTTATAAATACACATTCACATGTAGAAATTACATTTCGACAAAACTGATTTACAGATATCTTTAATTTAATTATTGATATCAGTAATTCCCTTTTCACCAGTAAGAATAACGATTATATCTACAATAGAGCGTAACAGTGACCGCCCCTTTTTAACAGCTCCGGTGCCGGAAGTAAATTTCCCATGCATTTATCTCGTCCACTTTTCGTATAATCCTTATAAAAAGAGTATTAAGACTTGAACCAAGCCAATCGTTCGTTATGGTAGTCGTGACCATATTATGTTTGATTCGGGATGAGTAGTTCCTCACTCGGTCAACAAAATAAAGTACCTTTGGCTTTTCTTCCGTTTTCCAAATTCTTTTTATGCCCGAATCAAACATAATATGGTCATGACTACCACAACGAACGATCGGCTTGGTTAAAGGCTTAATACTCTTTTTATAAGGATTATACGAAAAGTGGACGAGATAAATGCATGGGAAATTTACTTCCGGCACCGGAGCTGTTAAAAAGGGGCGGTCACTGTTACGCTCTATTGAATTTGAAAAGGGAGTGTGACTAGTGGAAATGTAATTTCCAATTTCCGGTACGTGGACGTCATCATTAATCACCTCAAAGCCATTGGTCCACTGTTAAATAGACGTCTACCACGTGAATATTCAACACATGTTGCCATGGCAACTGGCGCCATAAACGTGCTTCGGAGTCGAAGAAGTTGAACATGGCGAAGCAGGTGATTAAAATCCAACGGAAATGTGTTGCCATTGAACGGGCATATAATCCATATATAATGAAGGTCTCGTCCTTCTTGTTCTGGTTCTTCTCGCTCCTTATTTTCGTCGTCATCGTCGTCCAGATGACCATATTCATGTTGGAAATGTACGTACGCAGTTGAAGAAGGTTGAGTTGAATTCTGACTAGTTATAAAAAAGAATTGTAGATATCTCAAATATAATTGTTACTAGTACGAATATAATTTTCACTGGTTACAATTGTATTTCTACGGAGCCCCCCCTGGTGACATAAAAAATAACGCGTGGCCACGAGATAGTTATTGCGTGGCCACGAGATAATTCACCTTCAGTAGCGGGACAGTTATCCAGTGTCTTTTGCTAAGAATTACTCCATGGCTAACCGTAAGTGACTGAAGTATGTCATTGTAATTCATTCCTATATTAAAATAAAATGAAATTAATTCAAACTTGTCCATGTTAACAATCAACAGTCTCTGCATGGAAATGACTGCAATAATTATCTCGTGGCCACCTGTTACTATCTCGTTGCCACGAGATAATAACGCGTGGCCACGCATTAATATTTTTTAATTCCAATGTCACCAGGGGGGGCTCCGTATATTTCAGATATCTGTAATGACATTCTTAGTTAAAATTCCAAGCCGACATATCAATCATTTAATTTTGACAAGTCAGAATTTAATTTTAGATATCTACAATTCCATTTATGATATCTGTAATGTAAGAACAATTGTAGATATCTACAATGAATATTGCCACTAGTAAGCATTAAATTGTTGATATCAACAATTGACATTTCCACTAGTGAGAATTGAATTGTTGATATCAATAATTAAGATTTTGACTAGTGAGAATTGAGTGGTAGATATCATTAATTAGAATTGCAAGTGTAGTTAGACTGTACTCTACAGTATGTGCTAACTGTAGTGTAGTTAGACTGTACTCTACAGTATGTGCTAGTTAGACTGTACTCTACAGTATGTGCTAACTGTAGTGTAGTTAGACTGTACTCTACAGTAGTATGTGCTAACTACAATATGCGCTGGACAAACACAGGATCACAGTCACACACCACCAGATGATGAGTTGTTGAAATTTACTGCTATGTTATGCCTGATTAAGGTGTTTGTGTGTGTGTGTGTGTGTGTGTGTGTGTGTGTGTGTGTGTGTGTGCATCTTTAGTTCAACTTACTGCCTAGACTGTGTGCTAGCATCTTTTTACTATTCAATGTTTAACCAGATTATCCTTTTTGATATTCTCATAACCCAATTGAAAATGTATATTTTTTTACTACAAATGTTTTCATTTCCTTTCTTTGCTGTGACAGTTGCCTTCCTGGGGGACATTGCACTAGATGAAGAAGACATGCTGATGTTCCAGACGTCTGACAGCCTGCAGCCCACACACACTACCCTCCATCCAGCGCTGTCCAGTAGGCCTACTTTTAATATTACTAAAAACATTCAACATGAAGGCAAATGGTAATTCCATCACTTAGGCTACTTATCAATAACATTAAACACATTCATCTCTTGTAATATTTATATAATATTCAGTATCGTGTGTGATATTGGAGTCAGAAATAATAACAATAATACTAATAATAATAATAATAATAATAATACTACTATTGGAGCAGGGCCAATAGATCCATTGACAGTAGACTTTCCACAGGTGTGTAATCGTCGGACAAACACAGGCGTCGCTCGACTGGTCGTGACTGTTTTCCAAAGATGGCGCCCGCTTGTTTTCGTGGAAGGCACTGGCTTTCTAAACTTTCTTTTTAATAAACTGTCTGTACACTTACAAAGTTCTCAATGCTTCGTTTTACATGTAGGGACCCTCATTATGCTGCTGTGGAAGTGTGGTGCGATTTTGAGCCTTGTTAGAGGTATAGAATTGCATTACATAAATATCTGCCCCCACAGCTAGCGTTATAAGCTAATTAGTGGTTTTCCAGAACTTTGGTTACATTCGACTAGAATGAAAACTGATCCCAGAGAACAGTCCAACTCAGTGGACATGTGTTATGATCATATGGTCTCATTTTGCGCCGGAATTATCCTTTAAGAAGGTGGTATTGTGGCGACCCTGATGTGATCTCTATGTTGTCTGACGTCCGCAGGGAGCAGATTGGTGTCTCGCAGGAGAAGAGGAGTGGCCCGTCGGAGGAGAGCTGCTACCTCCAGGCCTGAGAGGATCTGGCCTGACGCCGTCATCCCTTACGTCATCAGCGGAAACTTCAGCGGTGAGTTTCCGGTGAAGAGGAGGAAATGAGAAGGTAGTGAAGAGGAGGATGTGAGAAAGAAGCAGGGAGGAAGTGAGAAGGAAGCAGGGAGGAAGTGTCCGAGGAGGTGAGACGGATGTGAGGAGAAGTGTGTTTTTTTTGCTATTACAATCCTACTACTACTGCTACTATTACTGCTTACTACTACTACTACTACTACTACTACTACTACTACTTACTTACCTCACTTACTACTACTACTACTAGCACTTACTACCTACTACTTACTACTATACTACTACTTACTACTACTACTACTTATATACTTACTACTACCTACTACTACTTACTACCTACTACTTACTACTACTACCTACTACTGCTACTATTTACTACTACTACTAGATACTACTACTCACTACTATACTTACTACTACTACTCACTACTACTACTACTACCAGATATAGACTGAGCTGCATCTAACCTACAGGCAGCCAGCGAGCCATATATTGTATACTTATTACTACTACTTACTACTACCGCTCACCATATATAGGTTAACTGCATCTACCCTACAGCAGCCAGCGAGCCATATATTTTATACTTATTACGCTACTACTACTTACTACTACTACTAACTTACTACTACTACTACCATAGGTTAACTGCATCTACCCTACAGGCAGCCAGCGATCCATATTCCGGCAGGCTAATGCGTCACTGGGAGAGGTACACGTGTGTAAACGTTCACTGAGAGGTCTGGCGAGGAGAGCTACATCATGTTCACCTCCAGGCCCTGAGGGTGCGTGACGTGCACACTCACTATACACGTGCACTATATAACACTTAAATAGAGTATTACTTTACTGTACTGTACAGTACTGCAGATAAAAATGTGATAGATATGCTTTTCTTTCTGTTGAAATAATGCATGATTTTTGTGCTATTAGTCCTTTCACACTGTCATTCCCAAATGTCTGGTCTGGGATATGTAAAGTTCCATCTAGTATTCAGCAAAGTGACATAGTGCAGGTTTCCTCAAAAGATAACTTGTTAAATGTGTGTTTAACATAATGTTTTACACTATGTATGTGACCTAATCTATGTTTTATGACTGTTTTTTAATAGTCCCATCTTGGAAACCATTCAGCAATCCATTGATAAGTCACACCGGCACCAAGAAGCTGTATATAATATAATATATATATTTGTAAATAATAATGAGATTCTCTCCTCTCACTAGTGTTGCTCGTAAGTAGGGAAGAGAGAGGCGGCCCCTCAGGCCATCTCCATTGGAAAGAACTGTGACAAGTTTGGCATCGTGGTTCATGAACAGGGCCATGTGATACGGCTTCTGGCACGAGCACACCCGCCCCGACCCGTGACCAGCAACGTCACTATCACCAGAGGACCACATCCAGTCTGGTAATAGGTGTCACCATAATGCACTTATGATGCATTATTATATTATCAGAACCCAAGCTATGTATATCAATGTTTATAGTGTTTGTATAGTTTGGATATGTTGGTCTTTTGAGGGTGTAGATCAATCTATATTTGTCTAGTAGTGTTGTATTCTTTATTTCGCTTTGTAAAGTCCATTACTAAATCTGATAAGTTGTGGCTTCCTTTACACTATAAACCAAATAAAAGTGGTAAATTATTTCTAAATGTATCTCTCCTTAGCTCTCCTAATGGACAGCAACCTAATAGGCCTATGCTCACTATTGCTACAATTGGTTATTTGATCAGTTTAACAACAGATTCCAGTCACTGACCACTTTGCTCGTGTCTCATGTATCATTCAGTCTGACATTGCCCTCATCCATAGGACAGGAGTAACAACTTTCTGAAGATGGAGTCTGCTGAGGGTGGACTCACGAGGGGAAGAGTATGACTTTGACAGCATTCATGCATTACGCAAGGAACACCTTCTCCAGGTTAGAACACAACGCCTGCACTGGCCTCATGTCTACAGTACTTATTAAGGTGCTACGCTCTGGGCCTCATCTTACAGTACTTACTAAGTGATACGCTCTGGGCCTCATGTCTACAGTACTTATTAAGTGCTACGGCTCTGGGCCTCATGTCTACAGTACTTATTAAGTGCTACGCTCTGGGGCCTCAAGCCTACAGTACTTATTAGTGCTACGCTCTGGGCCTCATGCCTACAGTACTTATTAAGTCTACGCTCTGGGCCTCATGTCTACAGTACTTATTAAGTGCTACGCTCTGGGCCTCATGCCTACAGTACTTATTAAGTGCTAGCTCTGGCCTCATGCCTACGGTACTTAAAGTGCTACGCTCTGGGCCTCATGTCTACAGTACTTATTAAGTGCTACGCTCTGGGCCTCATGTCTACGGTACTATTAAGTGCTACGCTCTGGGCCTCATGCTTACAGTACTTATTAAGTGCTACGCTCTGGGCCTCATGCCTACAGTACTTATTAAGTGCTACGCTCTGGGCCTCATGCCTACGGTACTTATTAAGTGCTACGCTCTGGGCCTCATGTCTACAGTACTTATTAAGTGCTACGCTCTGGGCCTCATGCCTACAGTACTTATTAAATGCTACGCTCTGGGCCTCATGCTTACAGTACTTATTAAGTGCTACGCTCTGGGCCTCATGCTTACAGTACTTATTAAGTGCTACGCTCTGGGCCTCATGCTTACAGTACTTATTAAGTACCACTAGGCTGGATGGTCTTGTTCTGGTTGTCAGGATGTTCAGTGTTGAGCTCCACTGGGCCTGCTAGCATGACCCTGCCCCCTCTCACCCTCTCATCCTCTCACCCTGCCCCCTTTCATCCTCTCACCCTGCCCCCCTTTCACCCTCTCACCCTGCCCCCTTCACCCCTCTCACCCTGCCCCCTCTCACCCTCTCACCCTGCACCCTCTCCACCCTGAACACTCCTGTATTGAGACGTGAATGAGTGTCATGTGATGTAGTAGACCTGGTAAAAATATATCAAATGAAACGCGTACTGATGTCTTGAAGCAGTTCAGTGTAATTGTCTCTGAAGGGGCGTGTTCTTAGACACCATCGTTCCTCGTTATGATGTCAGCGGAGTGAGGGCCTCCCATTGGACAGCGACCCGACTCAGCAGGGGGACATCGCTCAAGCTCGGCAAGCTATATAAATGCACCCGTGAGTTATGTCTACTGACTCACTATCTGTCTCCTGACTACTGACTACTGTTTATTGTCTACCGTCTACTGACTACTGACTAACTGTCCTGTCTACTGACCATGACTACTGACTGTCTACTGAGCTACTGACTTAACTTTATAAAAATCCCCCTCATAAAAAAGTCCACAACTGATAATGATGATGATGATGATCATAATAATCATCAATCAATCAATAAATAATGGTAAGAGTTCATATTTCCATAATTGGAACACCATCATTGGTGCTCCTCCCCGGTCACAGTGTGTGGAGACAGTCTGCAAGACAGCTCCGGAGATCTCTCTTCGCCCCGGTTACCCCAGTGGCTACGCGGCTTACGCCTAAACTGTGTGTGGAGAATCTCCGTCACGCCCGGGGAGAAGGTAGACGCCAGTAGAGGATCAAAATGACTCATCCTCCACACATCTAACCCTGACCCTGACCCTTACCCTGACCATGACCCTTACTCTGACCCTGACCCTACCATGACCCTTACCCTAACCATGACCCTGACACTAACCCTAACCCTGACCCTAACCATGACCCTGACCCTAACCATGACCCTGACACTAACCCTAACCCTGACCCTAACCATGACCCTGACCCTAACCATGACCCTGACACTAACCCTAACCCTGACCCTAACCATGACCCTGACCCTAACCATGACCCTGACCCTAACCCTGACCATAACCCTGACCATAACCCTAACCCTGACCCTGACCCTAACCATGACCCTGACCCTAACCCTAACCCTGACCGTAACCCTAACCATGACCCTGACCCTCACCCTGACCCTTACCCTGGCCCTAACCCTGACCCTTACCATGACCCTGACCCTGACCCTAACCCTGACCCTAACCCAAACGCTCGGTTCCTCACAGATTGTTCTGAACTTTACATCCATGGACCTCTTCAGAAGCCACCTGTGCTGGTACGACCATGTGGAGGTCCGGATGGCTTCTGGAAGAAAGCCCCTCTCAAAGGTCTCTACATGGAAGACATTTTAGGAACATCTCTCACACATTTCTTTCAAGACATTTTAAAAGTTAATGTTCTCCAGATAACCACTAGTCAATAGTAGTAGATGTTGAGTAGTCTTTTATAATCTTTTGTATTTTTTTTTCATAGAAGACATAGAAGACATGTATATCATATAAAGTAGACATTTGCATGATATACATTTTAGACCATTACATGGAAGTTATTTTAAGACTGGACCTTCTCTGGATAGAAGATATTTCAAGAGTAGACCTTCTCTAGATAGATGTTTCAAGAGTAGATCTCTACATAGAAGATGTTTCAAGAGTAGACCTTTACATAGAAGATATTCAAGAGTAGACCTTCTTTACATAGAAGATATTCAAGAGTAGACCTTTACATAGAAGATGTTTCAAGTGTAGAGCTTATCTACATGGTAGAAGAATATACCTTTTTTTTAAATATGAAAGACATTTTTATTATATATCTTCTCTACATATGCGTTCCTTTTTGCTGTTGAAGAGGATTAATTAAAAAATCAAATAAAGGTTTTCTATTTAAATTTCTTATCTAAAGGAAAGTCATAAGGCAGGATTACTGGTGAACCTTCTCTGTGTTTCTGTGAAAGGCCGTTTTTTGGAGACACGCTTCCCGAAACCATCGTCTCAACAGACAGTCGCCTGTGGGTTGAGTTCAGAAGCAGCAGCAACTGGGTGGGAAAAGGCTTCTCAGCTGTCTACAAAGGTAGCTGGTCACTCCCAAGAACCCTCTCAACACATAAAGTCCTTTCTCATTGTGAAGGATTCACCAAACACTGAATCCTACAGTGTTTGTACAGTGGGTTTGTTCTGAATGTATTTGCTGTGGACCCCTACTGCTGGTTCCACCAAGAACACTACTGACTTCCTGACTATATCAGGTGTGTCAACATATTCTGCAGGGAAGGGAATCCTAAAGGGCCCGATTGACCTGTGCTGTGATTGGCTGTCCAATAGACTCTTCCACAGGCTTCATTGTAGGACAAACACAGAACCGTAATCATAGGTCTGCTCATTCTATGCAGGACACAGGTAGTAGACTTATCTCCACAAGTTTAGACCACTACTCTACCCTGCACATAGTAGCAGACTTATCTCCACTAGTTTAGTCCACTACCCTACCCTGTACATAGTAGTAGACGTATCTCCACTAGTTTAGTCCACTACCCTACCGTGGTACATAGTAAGCAGACCATAATTAGTGTTATGAGCGATACGTGTGTTGTGTTATGATAACATGTCTGTGAAAAGGGTCTATACAAGAACATATGTTCACTTTAGCAAACCTAACCTGGCTGTCCACCACTCATCTTCCTCTCTTTGGGTGTGTATTCATGCAGCTATCTGTGGAGGAGAGGTGAAGAAAGACACTGGCCAGATTCAGTCCCCAAACTATCCAGACGACTATCCACCCAACAAAAACTGTGTATGGATCATCACTGTAGCGCAAGGTTTCCACGTAGAACTCTCCTTCCACTTATTTGAGGTAAAACCTCTCCTTCCACTCATTTGAGGTAAAACCTCTCCTTCGACCCTCAGGTAAATCCTCTCCTTCCACTCAGGTAAAACCTCTCCTTCCACTCTCAGGTAAATCCTCTCCTTCCACTCTCAGGTAAATCCTCTCCTTCCACGCTCAGGTAAAACCTGCCTTTCCACTCGTTTCAGGTAAAACATTATCTTTGTGTTATTTAGGAAAGCTGAGAATGAATCGACATGACAATAGTGTTGATATTATTGTGATGGTTTTTCATTATATTAACACCTCAATATCATATTTTATAATCATTTGATAATTTCTGTACTAGCTTTTCAATGTAATCATTCTCAGAATTATCTTTTAGTATTTATCCAACACTTTCATCAACTGAGGTTTTTTTTCAAGTTTGTGTTCTTGGGCATCTTCTCAAAAGGTAGACTGTGGATGTTGGGGTTGAAGCCCAGACCCTTCAGGCTGGGAGACACTCTCACAACTAGACTCTCCTGCCCACCCTCTTTTAGAGAAGATGTGATTACCTCCCCACCCGCCCCCAGATGGAGAAGCACGACAGCTGTGCCTACGACTACCTGGAGGTGAGGGATGGGCGGTCTGGAGGCGGCCCCCTGCTGGACACTTCTGTGGCTACGACAAGCCAAACGACATCAAGAGCAGCTCCAACCAGCTGTGGGTCACGTTTTGTCGGACAGGTCCGTCAACAAGGCCGGGTTCTCCGCCAGCTTCTTCAAAGGTTGGAGTCATTCAGAAAACACACTTGAGGCCTTGTTTTCGTGAATTATCTTGAACAAATTGGAGCTGTTTCTTTTCCCATGAGGTTAAGAAAAGGGAATAAAATGCAAATAATGAATAAATATAGTTCCTTAAGGTTATTTAAGCAAATTAATGAATGAATTAATTGAATCAATACAATTAAAATTGTAAAAAGAACTAAACAGATTTGACTCCGACACTGAATGTCACTCACTTCCTGCTTCCTGTTGGCTGTGGCTGTCCAAGA
>JAOPHQ010001892.1:10000-29437 GCA_030340625.1 Merluccius polli | reverse complement strand
AAAAGTGTTAGAGTTAACGATGGATGAAGTCACTTTGACAATTGACTCTAGTAGGGGGCCTATACTGTGTTTTTAATGGCCGACGTTTACCGTTTATTTCGTGTGCTTTTCCTGTGATTTTGAGTGATGCGTGAACGCATCGGGTGCGCGCAAACGGTTGGCCGCTGAGTGTGTGGCTCCCCTTCTTGTTTTTATTTCTGTGCATATCTCTCTGTGTTGCTCTCTCTCTCTTTCTCTCTGGCTCTCTTTAATGATGAATGATGCATCATCTCAGCTGGTCTACTGACATCGGGAATGTCTGTGGATATTTTAGAGATGCTTACAGAGACCAGTCACTAAGGAGCATCTTGCTCAAGGATGCCCATACAGCCTGTGGACCACCAGTCCCAGAATCACATCGACCACTCGTTTTGCACTTCCTTAATGTGATGCCATTAACACTTTTTGGCATAGTATTGGGACTTCGGTTGTTTAAGGTTATTCTGGTTTGGCTCATCCATTATGCCGTGGGCTGGGGTCATGGTGTTATTAAAATAACGGATCCTATTTTAAGGGTTCCCGGATCAATTATTTACCTGCGGATGGATTTGGCTTCTATTTTTAAATCATATCTTTCTTTATTTTGTCCCACGCTCCTATCCTGTTTTATTTTCCATTTCATGTACTGTTGAATTGAACTTGAATGTATTACATTTTTTTATTACAATGTATTTATTTAACTTTATTTTTTAAAACGATGCATTGCTTTTGTGCTTCAATAAAAACTGTTTGGCATTTTAAGTATCGTCCTGTTCCTTCTATCGATGAAGTTCCCAGTCCTTTAAGGAAAGTTCAACCTGACATTCATACATCCATCTGACTACAATATAAAGGCAGGACTCAATGTGTGTGTGTCGCTGGGGACCCAGGGGGTGCAGGGTTGAATTTGGTGCAAAAACAGTATGATGGCAGTTGCCATCACACCGTGTTGGACAGTGGGTAATGTAGTCTTCTCTTACGCAACAGCAGCTCTTTTACAGGCAGCGGCTCAGACCAGCCACACCCCCGACGGGCACATGCACTGTAAATAACACTTACAAATGTCTCACCTGACCAGGTAAATGCCAACTCACCTGGCCTTCATGAGGCTCACCTGACCAGGTGTATGCCAACTCACCTGGCCTTAACGAGGATCACCTGACCAGGTGTACGCCAACTCACCTGGCCTTCATGAGGCTCACCTGACCAGGTGTATGCCAACTCACCTGGCCTTAATGAGGATCACCTGACCAGGTGTATGCCAACTCACCTGGCCTTAACGAGGCTCACCTGACCAGGTGTACGCCAACTCACCTGGCCTTAACGAGGCTCACCTGACCAGGTGTATGCCAACTCACCTGGCCTTAACGAGGCTCACCTGACCAGGTGTACTCGATGCCCTAATGAAGTTCACTTTACAGGTGTACTCTAACTCCTCTGCGCCAACAAGGTAGGCCTACTAGCAAGGCTCACCTACAGGTGTACGCCAACTCATCTGACCCTAATGAGGCTCACCCTACAGGTGCACTTCACTCTCTTAACCAGGTGCTAACGAGGCCGAGGACTGACGTCAGTGGTTCGGCATTAGCAGCTCAGCGGCGGTGCTTCAGGAGCTATTAGGAGGCATTAGCTGGATTTAAAAGAACACAACCACACGCTAACCTGAGTAAACACACACACAGCTGTCTTGGCTTCAGGAGGGGTGTGTGTATTCTTGTTTGGAGGAATAATAAAAAGCTTTTTACCTGTGCTAAAATTAAAATGAACAAAATATTTTAGCACGAGAAGCTGTCTCATTTTGGATCCATTTATTAGTGAGGATTATGGCATCCATTAATGGCACTGGTGTACAACAGAACAACACTAATGTACATTAATGGTGAGGTGTAGGGGCGGCAGAGCGGATTGTCCGGCAACCAAAAGGTTGCTGGTTCGATCCCAGGCTCCTACTAGGCGAGTGTTGAACACCTAACCCTAACTGCTCCCGATGAGCTGGCTGTCGCATTGCATGGCTGACGCCGCTGTCGGTTTATGAATGGGTGAATGTGAGGAGACCCTCATCTATCTGTAATTTAACAACTTTACTTTTAATTATATAAACTGTTTGATTAATTTCTTGGAGTTTGTGCCTAGACCAAAATTACAATTGTAGTCTAGACACAAAAATGTGAGTGTCTGGATTGGACATATTTTCATTGACCGAAAAGCATAGCTGTGTGTGAGGGAATGAATGAATCCAGCCATTCATTCAGCAGATGCCAAATTTTGTTGGTATTGCAATGATTACAGGTCTGTAGGCCTACACTGTTTCAAACCATCAGACAGCGAGAGAGAGAGAGAGAGAGAGCGAGAGAGAGAGAGAGACAGAGAGGGGGATAGAGAGAGTGAGAGAAAGGACTAGGAGAGGGAGACAGGTTTAAATGGTTCACATAGTGTTCATTGTGAGGGTTTTAAACACTAATGTGGCCGCAGTATAATAGAAATAATCACACTGCATAACAAAGAGGAGCCTGTAATTGCGGCGCCGTCACGCCAGAAGGCCTCTCTGGTCAGCTGTTTGGGCCTCTCTCTCTCTCTCTCTCTCACACACAAACACAACACACACACACACACACACAAGCAGTGTCAGTGTTGAAAGACTACGTTAAAGACTATGGCGACCCCACCCTGCCCCAGTACCTGGGAGGTGGTCTGGCTGTCTGGCTATTCGCCGATCATCAATATTGTCCTCTGACTCATAATCAATACATTCAATGCATTTGGCCTTTGAGCGAAAACGCAGCCCACGTGGTGCGATCACGCGCGCGTCGGTCGACCTCCTCCACGACCCCTCCTGGAGAGATGGACCAGACCGACTCCAGACCAGTAATCCCCCCCCCCAGTCCTAAATCCTCCCAGCTCCGGGTTAATCTCCACACTTCCCGGCAGAGCTCAGCAACAACACTGTGACGAACGGGAAGTAAACCTGGCCCACTTTAACCCCCCCCCCCCCCCCCCCCTTGGAAAGTGTTTTTTTTTTCCCGGGAAAGTGTTTTTTCCCGGGAAAGTGGTTTTCCTCACTTCAACTTTGATCACATATACATCAACTCCACGCAACAAATTAATAAACTGCTGGGACAAATTATATTCAACCTGGGAAAGTGGTTTTCCCGGGCAGGGAGTTACCGTGACAACACGGCCTCGTTTTTCTAGCGAAAGCAGCGCACACATGCGTCATCTCCTCCTTTAATGGCGGGGTCCAATCCGCCCCCCCCAAAAATGGCGGATTGACTCATTTCCCCTCATTGCCAGCAGATGAGTAGGCTTTGTTTTCCAAGGGCAAGGCGGTGAGGTGTGTCACGTTTGCGTCGTCACGAATGCGGGTTTAGTACGTCGAAAAGCAGCATGGAGGGCCAGTGAAAATGTTAAGGTGAGGACTTCTTTTTTATATCCGTTTTTTATTCAGTCTCTCTTTCAGAATCGGTGCCAACTAATTTGGATGGAGTTTGTGGCTGAGATGACAATGATTGCCGATTGAAACCTCTCCCACTAAAGACAAAAGTCAGATGTTAGCGGGTGTTAGTGGGTTTTTTTTGTCCAGTGGAAAAGTGGCTTATGTCTTGTCTGTATCTAAAGTTGAAGGAGAGGAGTTAGGTGCAAGGCTGCTATAAAACAGAGCCAGTGAAAGGAGGGGGAAAGCTACCAGCTATCACCACACACAGTCAGGACGAGAGCTCTGTCGTGACAAGGGATGGGAATCGAAAACTGGTTCTTGTTGAGAACCGGTTCCCAGTGTTTCAATTCCGTGGAATCGTTTGCCCATTTTGCAAACGATTCCCTTATCGATTCCAGTGGAGGCGAATGACGTCACCACGCATGTTGCGTAGCGACTCCAGTGCAGTCAGCAGTCAACAGCAAACATGGCGCCCAAGCGGTAACTTGCAATACTTACTTACTTTCCTCAAAGGGAGGAAATACTTCCAACATGCAAAAACATTTGCGCACACAGCATGCGATAAATATTTCTGAATGTCGCGTTTTCTAACCGCTCCGGACTAACGCTAAGACCTCACTGTTGTTGGGTTTGTAAGGTCATGACTGAACTAAACAAAGATGATGCTAATCGACCTGTTTGTTGTAAAAATGGGTAAAAAATGGTTCAATAACCTAGTTAATGTCCAAATTAACAAATACAAATACAAGAACACAAAGGGGTCAATGTTGTTAGATTTAATAAGAGCTTATAAGGGTGTGGTGGATTTGGATCAAGAAACCAGAAAAACCATGTCCAGTGGATCAAAACACAAATGTTACAATATTTTCCCCTGACTACAGCTGCCTTTAAGCTAGCTTTTAAAAGAATACACATGTACAGTTTAATCAAACAAGAAACAAAAACGATTCACACCTTCATGTAAACAAAGAAATAGCATTACATTACATCTTATATCAGATTTCTCTCATTAAAATGTGGTCCTAGCACCTGGATGTGTGGGGTTTCTCCCGTGGCATTAGACTTGGCTGTGAGAAGAACTGAATCGGTAGTTGGAGTATGACGGTGTGTTGTCCTCGGTGGAGATGGCAGGAAGCAGCAGGAGCCCCGTGGTGGTGTCTTTCCGACAGCGGTCCATGGCCTGCTTGTACGTGATCAACTCCTTAGTGACGGGGTCCAGCAGCTCTGCAGGGAAGGAAGCCTCGTCCTGCAGTTGTTCGGCTGCCTCCTTGCTGATCATCTTGGTGGCGACTGCCTCCTCGATGGTCAGGCGGCCTGTCTTGGACGGATCCACCAGCCCCCCGGTCAGGTACTGCGCTTGCATGTACCTCATGGCACTATCCTGGGGTATCCAGCCTTTCGCTGCAGCCTGCCCCGCAGACAGACGCTCCTTAGTTTCTGGATCCTCTACCCCGGTGAAGGCTTTCTGGGCATGCAGAAGTGTATGCATGTGACCCGTGTTGATGAGCCCCACCTGAGCTGCCTTGTGAACGGAAAGTTTGTCCTTCTTGTTGAGATCGACTATTCCACCACTGGCTGCCTGTGCCTCCAGGAGTTTGAGGGCTGTGTCGGTATCAATGAGATTCCGTGTGAGTGCGCTTCTCACAGACATACGGCTTTCAGTAGTGGTGTCATAAATGCCAGAAATGGGGTACAGCTCATCCCCTGCTGTAAATAACACGGTGCTCAAGCTGCGGCTTTTTTCACGGTTAAGGGTCGGGTAAGAGGACCTGGGAGAAGTGGGCACAGGTTCATTGGTAAGGTTTGGGTAAGAGGACCTGAGGGAAGAGGGCATTGAGTAGAGTGGGGAGGGTGGTGTGGCTTTTGTGGGCGACCTTGGGATAGCCATAGGAATGTATGGCTTCTTGGTTTCTCCAGCAACAAGGAGGGCAAATTCAGAGATGGGCATTTTCCCGTCCTTGTAGCACTGCAAGTCATACTGGGTCAAGCGTCCATCCTTCAGAGCATCCTGGATGGAAAACTGCTTCCCGCTCTTGCGATCCTGCAGAATTATAGACTCACCATCCGGACCACTGGACCTGATCTCCTCCCAGTCGCACTCTAGTTCCTGCAGTTGAATGTACTGCTTTTTGTCAATCAGGCCCTGAACGTAGGCCTCATACGGAGATAAGTCTTTACCAGTCTCTGGATCCAAGATGGAGATCCTTGTGGAGAGGTTTGTCTCTCTGGTATGGGTATCACTGTGCTCTTCTTTCATCAGGCTGTTCTGTAGCTCCAGGATCAAGGTCTCTTTTTGATGTAGTTTGTCCTTTTCATTCAGGATGTCTCTCTCCAATTGCTGTACGTCGGTCTGCACCTTGAGACTCCTCTGCCGGTTAATCTGGTTCCTCTCGCTCATTATCTTGGACTGTTGGTGGAATGTTGTGCTCACGTTCTGCCTCTCGGATTCTAGCGTTTTGAGCTCCCTGAGGAGGTTGTCTTTCTCCTTCTGGAGTGTATCTCGACTGAGGGCAAGAGAGGTCTCCTCTGTAGAAGAGGTGGACCTCCAAGTCTGCAGATGGATAAGCTTAGTGTTTAGGCTTGCGTTTTTATCTTCCTGGTCCCGCCGGATGTTTCTCTCTTGCATCACAAGTTCCCTCAGGTGGTCCCTCTCGGCCTCCACCTTGGGGTCATTCTCCACACGGACAACTTCTTTGTAAACAACCCTCTCAATTGACTTCTCTTTTTGCAGGAGGTCTAGCTTGATTTTCAGGTTACGGATGTCTCTTTGCAGTCGACTGATACTGTTGCTCTCCGTCTCCATGTTTTCGCGCAGTCCGTCTGTGAGTTTCTCGAGCTTGGGGTCCCTCTCCACTTTGAGGACCTCCTCAATAATGATCTTCTCCTCGATGGGAGGAGGAGCATTTTCCAGCTCAAGAATGCGGGACCTGATCTGCCTGAGCTCTATCTCTACTTGAATCTTCTTCTGGCGGTCATTTGTCTCTGCCAAGATTTTCTCCTTTTCTTCAACCAAGGATCGGAGCTGTCTCACCTCTAGTTCCAGCTTCCTGCGAGCTTTTACTTCGTCGTCCATGGTTTGGTTGAGTTTTTCGTGCTCCACTATCTGCTTGGGGTCTCTCTCAAGACGAATCATTTCCTGCATAACAATCTTCTCTTCTGGCTTTTGCCTCTCAAGGACAATGTATTTGTTCTGAAGGTCGAAGACTGCTTCTTCCACACTACGTCGTACCTTAACCTCTTCCCTATAGTTTCTCCGAAGTCTATCAGCTTCTTTCTCTAACAGCGGGTCGTTCTCATATTTGATCACTTCTTTGTGGACCAACTTCATCTCCACCTTGGATTTTTCGACCTTCAGTTCATCCCTCTCTTTACGAAGCCGTTGGAGCAAATCCAGGGTAGTGTTGTAGTTCACCAGAATACGGGAAACCTGGTTGTTCAGCCTCTGGTGTTCTCTGACGACCTCTGGGCTCTTCTCCTCTTTGATCAATTCCTGAGTCACCTCCTTGTACTCAATCTTGGGCTTCTGAGAGCGAACGGTAGTCAGGCTTGTCATCATTATGGTGATTTCCTTCTCCATGTTTGTCCGGTTTCGACTGAAGTCCTGCAGCTGTTTCCTGAGCCGCACAAGCTCCATCTCCGTCTCAGGGTCCACCCTGTAAATCTCGTTGATAATCTCGTTGATCTCTACTTTTTGCCTGATCTTCTCCACTTCACTGTAGCGAAGCTGGAGAGTAGTCAGATCCTTAATCAGGATTGCATTCTCATCTTTCTCTTCCTCAAGGGCCACACGGATTTTCCTTGCCTCTTCAACCAAGTCTGGGTCTTGCCGCACCTCTTTTATCACTTTAGTGACGATCTTGGGCTGGATGGTTGGAATGACCCTCTCTAACGTGTTAATTTGGCCTCTTGTGCTAAAGATTTCGTCATTGAGTGACTGGCATCGATTCCCCTCGTCTGTGATCTCGTTCTGGAAAATGAGGACAGATTTCAACATCTCTGGATCCTTGTCGAGCCTTATCACCTCCTTCTTCACCACCCTCTCCCTGATTTTGGGTTTCTGTTGAGCTAAAACCGTGATCTCTGTTTTAATTTGCACCGCTTCTGTATCTCTTATTTGGAGGTCCATTCGCATTCGATGCATCTCGTCTCGAATCCTGGTAGCCTCCTTGTCTAGTTGCGGGTCTCTCTCGTACTCGGTCAGGACCTTGGTCACCAGTTTGGGCTCGATTGTAGTCAGTTCCTTCTCCAGCTTGAAAATCATCTCGTTGCTTATCTCTATTTCGGTGCGTGTTCCTGATCTTTTTGCGGTCTCCTCCTGGACCTTCTTCTTCAGGGACTGTAGCTCGGCCTCCAACTTGGGATCACGGTAGTACTGGACCACTTCCTTCTCCTCTATTCGCTCCACTCCTCTTCTGCTCTTCAGAGAGACAAACCTCCTTCTGTAGGTCTCCAGATTACTCTCGGCATGGGTGCGCCTTTCTTTCTCCTCGTTTAGTTCTTTCTTCAAGACGTCCACCTCCTCCAGGTTCTTCAGCTGGCTCTGTTGTTGCATCTGCTGTTTCACCACCACTTGGCTCACCTGCTCCTCATTCTGCATGGTAGAGAGAACAAGGACTTCAGAGGGAAACCAGTGCGTGACGATAAGTGATGACCAACACAAATATATATGTAAACACACCCAGGAAAAGGCTAGCTGAGAATCACATGCGTTTTGACATGTTAACCACCCCACATGCCATGTACACTACATGCCAAGTACACCAACCATAAAAAATACACTATCATAATAAGTACACTAACATGCCAAGTACCACTAACTAACATGCATTTCTACGGATGTAGAAATGCAAGAGTAGAAAACCAAGAGTACAAGAGGGAAGCCTACGGGGAGAACATGCAATCTCCGAGGAGAAAGTCCAGAGTCTAATTCAAACTGCAGTTGCTGTGATGCAACAATGCTAACCAAGATTTCACCATGGCACCCAACCACCCACCCGGTTGGATTTTTAGGAATGACACCATACCCTGGTCTTGATGTTCTTGGCCATCTTCATTTGGCTGAGCAGCTGGTTGTTGTCCACAGACACCTCTGAGTAAAGGTTCATGAGGTCTCGCTCCTGCAACAGAAACGTAACACCATGTCACCACACAACCCAAATAGAGACCTATCCTAGTGGCCAGTGCGATTACCGCTATAGTTCCTATTCATCTTCATATCAGCTACTGTATATGGCAACACAGGTCTGTGAACCTTCTTTTGTACAGCATCCTCCATTGTTGCCCTGTAAAGTTTCTTTGGCTCCGAATCATCAACGTCGTCATCTGCCAAAGTTCCCCGAAACTTGTTGGATTTGACATCATACTCCTGAAACAATAACAATACATATTGTTTAAAACAACCGAAGAATTCAAAAGAGATGGTTGGATGGCGATGCTAATGTGGACATATTGGGGATCATGGGCCTCATTCCCCTAGCGGCCATCTTGATTTCAAGAGAACCAAGATGGCCGCTAGGTGAATACATTCAGTTCCCCCACCAAGGTATTGTTTAGGACCAAGATGGCCGCTAGATGAATACATTCAGTTCCCCCACCCAGCTAGCATTTGAAACCAAGATGGCTGCCAGGCCCATTGCAAGTGAGACGGGACATTAAAATATTCAGTACTCACATTGAGGACGCTCTGCAGATCATGGGAAAGTTCCTTGACTCGTTCCAAGTCAGCCGCCTTTCTCTGGATGTCCACCGTAATTCTCTACACAAAACGACAAGCTCAACTCAGTTACCAAGGATGAAGAAATCCCACACCTGCACCACTGCAGTCGATACCAGAAGACCATGGTTGACTTCTTCATTAAAAAAATCGTAAAATGTAATCCTGGGGATCAATAAGCGAACTCTGTTTGCTCACCTTCTGGGAGTTGTGTTTGCTGTTAATCTGAGCCATGTCATCGGTGGCTAGGATGTTGTTGTTGGGGAGGTTGACCAGGAAGAAATTCAGCGACTGGACCGCACTCTGAAACCCTTGGTTCTTGTTGTTAGCCTCTTGGATGAGCGTTGCCCTAAAACAGAGGTCAGGTTAACATCAGCAAGTTGAGTAGTAGT
This sequence comes from Merluccius polli, assembly GCA_030340625.1. Lineage (NCBI taxonomy): Eukaryota > Metazoa > Chordata > Actinopteri > Gadiformes > Merlucciidae > Merluccius > Merluccius polli. The sequence goes on along the minus strand of JAOPHQ010001892.1, from coordinate 19,881 downwards.
AGTAGTTTAGTTATTTGGGCTACTAGAGTTAAGTATCGTCACAATTTGCGTTCAGGAACAGGTGGAAAGGTAGTCCACACACACATACACACACACGCACACACACACATGCACACATGCACACACACACACACACATCTCTCTCACCTCTCTAGCAGTTGATCATTCAAGTTGGTGTAGCGATTCCTCAGCTGCTTCACCTGCGCCCCCTGGTGGTGTATGTCGGGACAGTACTCGTTGAAGACCTTCTGCAGGGAGCTGCCGGACTGCTGCGTGAGCTCCAGCTCCCGGCCCAACTTAAAGATGTCGTCCTGCTGCGACACCAAGTCCTTACGCATATTCTGTTTGACCCAGAGCCATGGAAAAGATGCGGAACCAGGCAAATACTATTAATACTACTATTATTGTTGTTAGTACTACTTATACATTTACATTCAGGGCATTTAACCGACGCTTTTACCCAAAGCGACTTACAATAAGTACATTTGTTAGAAGAAAGTGCAACAGTAAATCGCTATCGGTGGAGTAAGGGAGTTTCAAGCACACCCGACTGCTAAGTTAACCGATTGCTGGTATACAACACATTTTGTTTTTTTATTAGTGAGAGGGGGAGTAGAGAAATATATACAATTATAAATCATAAGGATATGAATATATCACTTAATGTATTGATATACATATACATTGTTTACTGTCGAAAAAAATGTCAATACTCGAAATTGTTAATTATCATTGCTATTATAAAAAAGTGAAATAAAGGATGCCATTTATCATACATCCCAATTTCATTATCTTAGTGAAATCTTCATGATTATCTTAATGATTTATGGTGTAGACCTCGCTTTTACTTGCCAAACTAGCCAATCAGGTGACCATAAATAGGTTGTTGGGCTATTTTGGCAGTAGTGGATCATGTGTTATTATTATTATTATTATTATTATTATTATTATTATTGTTATTATTATTATTATTATTTTTTATTATTATTATTTATTATTATTATTATTTATTTTATTTTTTTTGATTGGCAGTAGTGTTGATGTGTTGATTGGCTGGCTCGGATGATGTCACCTGTAGCCGTTGGCTTTGCTCCTGCAGAGCGCCGGGAGAGTCGGAGATCGGTCTGTCCTTGGAGAGCTGCTCCTCAAACGCAGAGACGACTCCGTCCACATGGTGAAGCTGTTTCTCCAGGAACATGGCCGCCGTGGCCCTGGAGGGAGAGGAAGACAGATGAGTGACTGAGATCTCGCCTGCTTCAAGTCCCCTCACACACTCAATAAAAAGCAATTCCTCACTGGTGCTCCTTCCCCATCCCATCTATTATCTTCACCTACGAGTTAGATCATTTCAAAATGGCTGAACAAAAGGAGACTGATATTCCCACACTTTTTTTTTCATTTTTTTTTTTCAAAAACACATGATTAGAAACTAAAATAAAGTAGGTAACACCCTCTCACTTCTTGTCATAAAGCTCAGTCAGCGTGTTGACATCGTTGAACTTATTGTTAATGGCTCCTCAGTTTGATGGGCAGCGTGGCGGTGGTGGGCCCCAGGGGCTTCTGGGAAACTATGGGCGCCATCTCCCTCTGGACGGCCGCCTTCTCCGACTCCAGCTGTCTCAAGGCCAGAGCGGTTTTCTGGAAGATGAAAGCACACATATGTATTCTCCTCATGTCGTATGGGCGGGTGGTACAAGTGTACGACTACTAGGGACCAGTGGCTGCTGATTTGCTGCTGAGGTGGATTCAGCAGCAAACGTAAGTTTAAAAAGTAAAAGTCCTCCCTGTTATGTTGAGGCTACTCTCAGACGCTTTTCTTTTTCAAAGTTTATGAGCACCATTCATTATCTCCTCGTTTAGTTCATATTCATTATCATAATTATCACAGCACAGATACGAACGATTAATTGCACCTATTAGCTCATCACATGGGCAGAGTAACCTGGAAGGACTTTTACTTTGGTGACTTGGAATTGTCAATCAACTTTAATGTTATTTCAATGTTATTTAAATGAGTATGCAGTTCAAAATGGCTCTGATGACCTCCGGTGTTTCTAAATCTCACCTCATGTTCATTCAGCCGGGTGGCCAGGTCCTGCGTGGGGTTTCCCCGGTCCAGTGGGGACCGAAGCTGGTTCAGGATTTTCTTCTCGTTCCGGTCCAGGTCTTCCCAGATTCTGTCCAGCTGGCCGGCCAGCAGCGCGGCCTTCGGGTCCTCAGGAGAACTCTGTACAGCCACTGAGCAGGACCAGAGGAAGCATGTCAGAGGACTTTCTCCTAACCAAGACCCCTAACCCCTAACCCAGCCTTAACATTAACCCCTAACCCAGCCTTAACACTAACCCCTAACCCAGCCTTAACACTAACCCCTAACCCAGCCTTAACATTAACCCCTAACCCAGCCTTAACACTAACCCCTAACCCAGCCTTAACACTAACCCCCTAACCCAGCCTGAACACTAACCCCTAACCCAGCCTTAACACTAACCCCAAACCCAGCCTTAACACTAACCCCTAACCCAGCCTTAACACTAACCCCTAACCCAGCCTTAACACTAACCCCCTAACCCAGCCTGAACACTAACCCCTAACCCAGCCTGAACACAAACCCTTAAAAACCCTTGACACCACTGGAGGTTTTCTGACATGGGTTTTCTGACATGGGATACTGAAGGGTCCACCCAGGACCCGACCCGGTGGGCCGGGTCAGGTCCTGGGGTGGGCCGGGTGAGTGGGTGGGTTTGAACTCACAGACTCTCTGGGGACGAACCACGTCCACCTCGGCGCTCTTCAAGGAGGTCTTCAGGGCCGCCCGCCGCCTCTTCAGGTCCGTCAGCTCCTGCTCCAAACTAACGCACACAGAGACACACCAGAGTCAACACACAGGCAGAGCAATATGCACACAAACTCTTACAGAAAAACAAATAAACACTCATAACTCATAACCGCCATGTCAGTTTCACTTCCAAAGGGTCATGTGACCACATGAATATATATATATGGGCATGTCAGCCTATATATGGGCATGTCAGCCTATATATGGGCATGTCAGCCTATATATGGGCATGTCAGCCTATATATGGACATGTCAGCCTATATATGGGCATGTCAGCCTATATATGGACATGTCAGCCTATATATGGGCGTGTCATCCTATATATGGGCATGCCATCCTACATATCTGGGCGTGTCATCCTATATATGGACATGTCAGCCTATATATGGGCATGTCAGCCTATATATGGGCATGCCATCCTACATATCTGGGCGTGTCATCCTATATATGGGCATGTCAGCCTATATATGGGCATGTCAGCCTATATATGGGGTGTCAGCCTATATATGCGCATGTCAGTCAATATATGGGAATGCCATCCTACATATATGGGCGTGTCATCCTATATCTCGGGCGTGTCATCCTATATCTGGGCGTGTCATCCCATATATGGGCATGTACCTGTCCACTCTGTTGATGGCCTCGGTGTCTGGGGGTGGGATCATGATGCAGGCGCCTGGCAGGGTCATGGTCTGGCCTCCACTCCTCTGGACCACCCACTTACTGTCGTCTAAGTTGGACTTCAGGGACAGCTTCTCCCCACGAGTCATTTGGTCCTGGATTGGATTAGATGAGATTAGATACATGTCATGATAATGCCCTGATAATGTCATCGGTCAAGATAAGTCCTGATAAGTCCTGATAATATCACGGGTCATGGTCCACTGTCATGATAACTGTCAGTATGTCATGATCCATCCTTATAACTATCCTTATAACCATCATGATAATGTCATGATTATGTCATAAATGTCATGATGATGTCATGATAATGTCATGATATCATGATAACTGTCGTGATGATGTCATGATAATGTCATGGTTATGTCATGATAATGTTATGATAGTGTTATGATAATGTCATCATTATGTCATGACATCATGATAATGTCATTAAAACATGATAATGTTATGGCAGTGTCATGATTATGTCATGATTATGACATGACAACATCATAACTGTCATGACAATGGCATCATATCTCATGATAATGTTATGATTAATATGATAATGTCACGATAATGTCATGAAAAGTCATAATATTGTCCTGATTATGTCACGATAAGTCATGAAAACATAACGACAACGTCATCACTGTCACGGTGACACGTCGTCATGGTAACCGTCGTACCCCTTGGTCCATCCAGTCACACAGGGACAGGGCGCTGGTGTTCCTGTTGGGCGGGACTCGCCGCAGCTTCAGCGGCGCCACGCCGGTGCTGAGCTCCCGCAGGGCGGCCAAGCGCTGCTCGTTCCGCTCCACCGCCGGCTCGTCAGCCTGGAGACGCAGGTCAAGTTCAGTCAGTGACACTGTTACCATGGCTACAGTACACACACACACACACATACACACACCCAATACACATAGTTATAGGGGTACACACAAGGGCCCTGTTTACACGAGAGGAAATATTTAGATTCCATAACTGCTTTTTTCGCTGTGTTTACTTTGTGTAAACAGGTTAGTTTTTGAATCTTGAACTTTGAGCACAACGCGCTCACAAACACGTCCGTCTGTTGAGACGTAGCGGCGCTTCACGAGAGCGCCCAGACCCCACTCGATATGCACACGCCCGCACAGGTTTCACATTTCACAATCTCAGAGACGTAGCATCTGTGGAGTACCAGTTTCCATTGTGTTGGATAATGCCTCCCATATCGCTACATACACTATATATATATATATATACATATATATATAGACATAGGGTATAGTGAACACACAATCCCGGGGCGAAGCTCTGTCCCACCTCTAGGGCCAATAGGAATTCAGGTGTGCTCTTATTGGCTGAAAGCTTTGGGTCCAGGTTGCCATGGAGTCTCTTGAGGGAGTCGGCCATGGAGTCTGCATCCAGCTGGAACTGGTTTGGACAATCACACACACACACACACACACACTCAGATTAAAATACATTAACGGGTTTTAGTTAAAACTGTCCGACTCGTGGCAGGATGACCAACTGACCCGGTACAATGTTGAATTTCATTTCTTTCTTTTTTTTGCATGTGTGTGTGTGTGTACTGCTCTATGTTGTCCAGGTGTGTGCATGTGTGTGTGTGTGTGTGTGTGTGTGTGTGTGTGTGTGTGTGTGTGTGTGTGTGTGTGTGTGTGTGTGTGCGTGTGTACCTTCCTGTACTGCTCTATGTTGTCCAGGTGTGTGTGCGTGTGTGTGTGTGTGTGTGTGTGTGTGCGTGTGTACCTTCCTGTACTGCTCTATGTTGTCCAGGTGTGTGTGTGTGTGTGTGCGTGTGTACCTTCCTGTAGTGCTCTATGTTGTCCAGGTGTGTGTGTGTGTGTGTGTGTGTGTGTGTGTGTGTGTGCGTGTGTACCTTCCTGTACTGCTCTATGTTGTCCAGGTGTTTCTCCTGAGCGACGCAGAGGTTGAGGAAACTCTGCCACTCTGCCGCCACCTCCTCCTTGTGAACCTGTTCACACACACACATATATGTATGAACTACAGTAGAGAGAGGCTGTGCCAGTATGGTGAGACCGCCAGAGAGAGCGAGAGTGAGAGCGAGAACGAGAGCGAGAGATATCGTACCAGTATGGTAGGGCTACCAGAGAGCGAGAGCGAGAGATATCGTACCAGTATGGCAGGGCTACCAGAGAGCGAGAGCGAGGTGTCGTACCAGTATGGCAGGGCTACCAGAGAGCGAGAGCGAAAGCGAGAGCGAAAGCGAGAGCGAAAGCGAGAGCGAGGTGTCGTACCAGTATGGCAGGGCTACCAGAGAGCGAGAGCGAGGGGTTGTACCAGTATGGCAGGGCTACCAGAGAGCGAGAGCGAGGTGTCGTACCAGTATGGTAGGGCTACCAGAGAGCGAGAGCGAGAGATATCGTACCAGTATGGCAGGGCTACCAGAGGGCGAGAGCGAGAGCGGGAGTGAGAGCGAGGGGTCGTACCAGTATGGCAGGGCTCCCAGAGAGCGAGAGCGAAAGCGAGAGCGAGGTGTCATACCAGTATGGCAGGGCTACCAGAGAGCGAGAGCGAGGTGTCGTACCAGTATGGCAGGGCTACCAGAGAGCGAGAGCGAAAGCGAAAGCGAGAGCGAGGTGTCGTACCAGTATGGCAGGGCTACCAGAGAGCGGGAGCGAGAGCGAGGGGTCGTACCAGTATGGCAGGGCTACCAGCGAGCGAGAGCGGGAGCGAGAGCGAGAGCGAGGTGTTGTACCAGTATGGCAGGGCTACCAGAGAGCGAGAGCGAGAGCGAGGGGTCATACCAGTATGGCAGGGCTACCAGAGAGCGAGAGCGAAAGCGAGAGCGAGAGCGAGAGCGAGAGCGAAAGCGAAAGCGAGAGCAAGGTGTCGTACCAGTATGGCAGGGCTACCAGAGAGCGGGAGTGAGAGTGAGGTGTCGTACCAGTATGGCAGGGCTACCAGAGAGCGAGAGCGGGAGCGAGAGCGAGGGGTCGTACCAGTATGGTAGGGCTACCAGAGAGCGGGGAGCGAGAGCAAGGTGCCGTACCAGTATGGCAGGGCTACCAGAGAGCGAGAGCGGGAGCGAGAGTGAGGGGTTGTACCAGTATGGCAGGGCTACCAGAGAGCGAGAGCGAGGGGTCGTACCAGTATGGCAGGGCTACCAGAGAGCGAGAGCGAGGGGGTCGTACCAGTATGGCAGGGCTACTAGAGAGCGAGAGCGAGGTGTCGTACCAGTATGGTAGGGCTACCAGAGAGCGAGAGCGAGATGTCGTACCAGTATGGCAGGGCTACCAGAGAGCGAGAGCGAAAGCGAGAGCGAGAGCGAGGTGTCGTACCAGTATGGCAGGGCTACCAGAGAGCGAGAGCGAAAGCGAGAGCGAGAGCGAGGTGTCGTACCAGTATGGCAGGGCTACCAGAGAGCGACAGCGAGAGCGAGGCGTCGTACCAGTATGGCAGGGCTACCAGAGAGCGAGAGCGAGATGTCGTACCAGTATGGCAGGGCTACCAGAGAGCGAGAGCGAGATGTCGTACCAGTATGGCAGGGCTACCAGAGAGCGACAGCGAGAGCGAGGCGTCGTACCAGTATGGCAGGGCTACCAGAGAGCGACAGCAACAGCGAGAGCGAGGGGTCGTACCAGTATGGCAGGGCTACCAGAGAGCGAGAGCGAGATGTCGTACCAGTATGGCAGGGCTACCAGAGAGCGAGAGCGAAAGCGAGAGCGAGAGCGAGGTGTCGTACCAGTATGGTAGGGCTACCAGAGAGCGAGAGCGAGGGGTCGTACCAGTATGGCAGGGCTACCAGAGAGCGGGAGCGAGAGCGAGAGCGAGGGGTCGTACCAGTATGGCAGGGCTACCAGAGAGCGGGAGCGAGAGCGAGAGCGAGGGGTCGTACCAGTATGGCAGGGCTACCAGAGAGCGAGAGCGGGAGTGAGAGCGGGAGCGAGAGCGAGAGCGAGGGGTCGTACCAGTATGGCAGGGCTACCAGAGAGCGGGAGCGAGAGCGAGAGCGAGGGGTCGTACCAGTATGGCAGGGCTCCCAGGGTGGTTCTTGGCCACCAGGCCGTCTCCCAGCTCCTGCAGATGAGTGCTGTTGGTCTCATGCGCCAGCAGGCCGCTGTTCTTGAATTTCTACGAGGAGAGAGAAAAAAAACGTGTGTTCAATATTAATATTAATAATATTATGCGTTCAATATTATTTATTCTACATTCAATATTATATTATGTTTTACTATGTTCAATATTCCCGTCAGCCACAAACCAACAACAGACACTTGTCTGTAAAACACATAAATTTGTAATTTCCTTTCAAAACATTTTTCAAGGACAGTTCACAGAACGTAAATTTAAATTTCACCCTCTCTCTCTCTCTCTCTCTCTCTCTCTTCCTCTCTCTCTCATGTCATTCTCTCTCTCTCTCTCTCTCTCTCTCTCTCTCTCTCTCTCTCCCTCTCTCTCCCTCCCCCTCTCCCTCTCTCTCTCTCTGTCCCCCTCTCTCTCCCCCCTCTCTCTCACCTCGTACTCCATGCGGACCCCTGCCGGGTCGCGCATCTGGTCGCTCCAGTCCTGCTGCAGGATGCGCTGCTGCTGGTCAAACATGTAGATGAGCTCCTTGTTGCAGCTCTGCATGTAGTCGTACAGCGTGGACAGGGACCTGCGACGCACCTCCGAGCTCTCCTGCAGCGCAGCGCGCGCACACACACACACACACACACGCACACACACGCACACACACACACACAAATGAAAAGAGTGCATTAGCAAAAGTGCATGTGAGCAAGGGCATCATGTGAAGTGCACAACACAACACACATTCACACACACACACAAATACACACAAACACACATATGCATGCAAAATTGCATGTGAGCAAAGCATAAAACATGTGTACCACACACACACACACACACACACACACACACACACACACTTACCAGGAGCTTGTTGTATTGATCCAGCGCTGCTGCATACTCCTCCTGTCAATCACACAGAGAAAGACAAGACTCTGTGAAGACTTCAAATGTGTGTGGATGTGTCTGGTGGGTATCTGGTAATAGTGGACTGGACTAGTGTGGATGTGTCTGGTGTGGACTGTACTGGTGTGGATGTGTCTGGTGTGGACTGGACTAGTGTGGATGTGTCTGGTGTGGATGTGTCTGTACTGGTGTGGATGTGTCTGGTGTGTATCTAGTAGTACTGGACTGTACTGGTGTGGATGTGTCTGTACTGGTGTGGATGTGTCTGGTGGGTATCTAGTAGTACTGGACTACTGGTGTGGATGTGTCTGTACTGGTGTGGATGTGTCTGTACTGGTGTGGATGTGTGTGTACTGGTGTGGATGTGTCTGTACTGGTGTGGATGTGTGTGGGGGGTACCCTGGACAGGATGGTGTTGGGGTCCAGCTGGGCTTTGTAGGCCTGGATCTCCTCATGCAGGATGTTGTGGGCGGCGGTCTGCTTCTCCACGTCGGACAGTTTGGGACCGTAGGCCTCGGACTCGATCTCCCTCTGGGGGACAACACAACACCGCAACACACAGCAGTTACACAACAACACTACACAACACACAGGGGTTACACAACAACATCACACAACACTCAGGAGTTACACAACAACACTACACAACACACAGGAGTTACACAACAACACTACACAACACACAGGAGTTACACAACAACACTATACAACACACAGGAGTTACACAACAACACTACACAACACACAGGAGTTACACAACAACATCACACAACACACAGGAGTTACACAACAACATCACACAACACATAGGAGTTAGACAACAACACTATACAACACACAGGAGTTACACAACAACACTACACAACACACAGGAGTTACACAACAACACTACACAACACACAGCAGTTACACAACAACACTACACAACACACAGGAGTTACACAACAACACTACACAACACACAGGAGTTACACAACAACACTATACAACACACAGGAGTTACACAACAACACTACACAACACACAGGAGTTACACAACAACATCACACAACACACAGGAGTTACACAACAACATCACACAACACATAGGAGTTAGACAACAACACTATACAACACACAGGAGTTACACAACAACACTACACAACACACAGGAGTTACACAACAACACTACACAACACACAGGAGTTACACAACAACACTACACAACACACAGGAGTTACACAACAACACTACACAACACACAGGAGTTACACAACAACATCACACAACACACAGGAGTTACACAACAACATCACACAACACATAGGAGTTAGACAACAACACTATACAACACACAGGAGTTACACAACAACACTACACAACACACAGGAGTTACACAACAACACTACACAACACACAGGAGTTACACAACAACACTACACAACACACAGGA
>JAOPHQ010001892.1:0-2500 GCA_030340625.1 Merluccius polli | reverse complement strand
GTGTGTGTGGAGCGGTCGTAGCCAGGGGTTGCGTTTGTAGGACAGTTGGCCCAATTCCTGTCAGGCATCCAACAATGGAGCCATTAGATAAAGCTGCTGTGTGTCATGCTTGCGGTGGGTGTGGCGGCGTCACACCCACCGCAGGAAGGCCACCGCTGCGCCCGTCATTCTGGCGCCGCGGCGAAGGAATGTGCTGAGGTGCTTGAGGGAGGGACGGGCGCGCGGTAGTGAATGGACCTGGTAGTGGTAGTGAATAGTCCTGGTAGTGGTAGTGAATAGTCCTGGTAGTAGTGGTAGTGAATAGACCTGGTAGTGGTAGTGAATAGACCTGGTAGTGGTAGTGAATAGACCTGGTAGTGGTAGTGAATAGACCTGGTAGTGGTGGTGAATAGACCTGGTAGTGGTAGTGAATAGACCTGGTAGTGGTAGTGAATGGACCTGGTAGTGGTAGTGAATAGTCCTGGTAGTGGTAGTGAATAGTCCTGGTAGTAGTGGTAGTGAATAGACCTGGTAGTGGTAGTGAATAGACCTGGTAGTGGTAGTGAATAGACCTGGTAGTGGTAGTGAATAGACCTGGTAGTGGTGGTGAATAGACCTGGTAGTGGTAGTGAATAGACCTGGTAGTGGTAGTGAATGGACCTGGTAGTGGTAGTGAATAGTCCTGGTAGTGGTAGTGAATAGTCCTGGTAGTGGTGGTGAATAGACCTGGTAGTGGTAGTGAATAGACCTGGTAGTGGTAGTGAATAGACCTGGTAGTGGGAGTGAATAGACCTGGTAGTGGTGGTAGTGAATAGACCTGGTAGTGGTGGTGGTGAATAGACCTGGTAGTGGTGGTAGTGAATAGACCTGGTAGTGGTGGTAGTGAATAGACCTGGTAGTGGTAGTGAATAGACCTGGTAGTGGTAGTGAATAGACCTGGTAGTGGTAGTGAATAGACCTGGTAGTGGTAGTGAATAGACCTGGTAGTGGTAGTGAATAGACCTGGTAGTGGTAGTGAATAGACCTGGTAGTGGTGGTGAATAGTCCTGGTAGTGGTAGTGAATAGTCCTGGTAGTGGTAGTGAAGACCTGGTAGTGATAGTGAATAGACCTGGTAGTGGTAGTGAATAGACCTGGTAGTGGTGGTGAATAGTCCTGGTAGTGGTAGTGAATAGTCCTGGTAGTGGTAGTGAATAGTCCTGGTAGTGGTAGTGAATAGACCTGGTAGTGGTAGTGAATAGTCCTGGTAGTGGTAGTGAATAGACCTGGTAGTGGTGGTGAATCGACCTGGTAGTGGTAGTGAATAGTCCTGGTAGTGGTAGTGAATAGACCTGGTAGTGGTAGTGAATAGTCCTGGTAGTGGTAGTGAATAGACCTGGTAGTGGTAGTGAATAGTCCTGGTAGTGGTAGTGAATAGACCTGGTAGTGGTAGTGAATAGTCCTGGTAGTGGTAGTGAATAGACCTGGTAGTGGTAGTGAATAGTCCTGGTAGTGGTAGTGAATAGACCTGGTAGTGGTAGTGAATAGTCCTGGTAGTGGTAGTGAATAGACCTGGTAGTGGTAGTGAATAGACCTGGTAGTGGTAGTGAATAGACCTGGTAGTGGTGGTGAATCGACCTGGTAGTGGTAGTGATGCAATCACATTTGAAACAGCACCAAAGTATCGTATTGGAGATAAGGAGATAAGCGTATCGTCCAGCTCTACTGTTTACTGACGTACTACTAATCATGTATCACACATGATTAGTCATGTGTGATACATGATTAATCATGTATCACACATGATTAATCATGTGTGATACATGATTAATTGGATACATGATGTGTGATACATGATTAATGGGATCCATGATGTATCCCCAGTGAGGCTGTTATCTGAAGACATTAGGGACCGTGTGTAACTCCCTATATTCACTATAGGAGTTACACACGCGTGACACGTTGTGCAACACAGTCAACACACTGAACACTGAGAGATGCTGTAGAACTGTAGTTCCCATTTCTGTGTGAGAACCTCAGCCTCACCCTCACCCACCGCCTCACCCTCAGCCTCAGCCTCACCCACTGCCGCAACCCGGGTCATGCATGTAACCGATCGTATCGCACAAAATGGCCTTTATTTGTTTGTGTTGATGGATAATGAATAAAAGGCAGATTTCCTGTGAACCTGGAGGTGAATGTGACCTGAGGAGACAGAAGGTGAGGCGTGGCGGTGGCGAATCAATACAACGCAGCAGGTGTTGACAGGAACGTCATCTCACACATACCACTACGACTCTTCAAACATGTGGCGGGCAGACACACCCAGCCACCTGTTTAATGAGCTGGAAGACTATTTTTGTTGCTCACAGGGCAATTGATTTAGTCTTTTGGGCTCGTTGATTTGATTAAAATGGATGTTCATGTAAAAAGATAAATGTAAATCCAGCGCTTCAGGCAGGTGCAGAAGTGCGGCTGCAGGGCTGTACTGTACAAATATGCCCTGAGACTATGGGGAAGAAAAACAGAGGAAAACCAGTTCT
>JAOPHQ010001891.1:5000-15000 GCA_030340625.1 Merluccius polli | reverse complement strand
CAGAGAGACAGACGGACGGACAGGGAGATGAAACAGAGAGACGGACAGAGAGATGAAACAAAGAGACGGACGGACGGACAGGGAGATGAAACAGAGAGACGGACAGAGAGAGATGAAACAGAGAGACAGACGGACGGACAGAGAGATGAAACAGAGAGACGGACGGGGAGATGAAACAGAGAGACAGACGGACGGACAGAGAGATGAAACAGAGAGACGGACGGGGAGATGAAACAGAGAGAGACGGACGGACGGACGGACAGAGAGATGAAACAGAGAGACGGACAGACGGACAGAGAGATGAAATAGAGAGACGGACAGAGAGATGAAACAGAGAGATGGACGGACAGAGAGATGAAACAGAGAGACGGACAGACGGACAGAGAGATGAAATAGAGAGACGGACGGACGGACAGAGAGATGAAACAGAGAGACGGACGGACGGACGGACAGAGAGATGAACAGAGAGACAGACAGACAGACAGAGAGATGAAACAGAGAGACGGACAGACGGACAGAGAGATGAAACAGACGGACGGACAGACAGAGAGAGATGAAACAGAGAGACGGACAGACGGACGGACGGACAGGGAGATGAAACAGACAGACAGACGGACGGGGAGTGAGTTGTTCTCATCACAGCTCATTAAGATGCCGCTGAGGATTCGTACGGATCGGCGGCGCTCCGCTGGGACACATTAGCCGCCTTAAAAAATTGCCGTTTGAGAATTCAAAGCGCGGCGCCGCGACGACGACGCGGCCGTTTGAACACTTCTGCCTTAAAAAAAAAAAAAACACTTTTATAATCCACTGTAAGATACGTTTAAAACTGTACATGTAACGTCAGAGGAAGGAATTACGAATCCCCCAAATCACACAACAACAACAACAACACAACTCATCTTCTAACGCTTACGGTCAAACGGTTGCATTTCTTCGCCGTTTCCCCGAGACATACGAAGAGGAACGGGAAGTACAGTAGTGGGAACATTTCGAAGACAACTCTTTTTTTTTTTTTGTTGTTGTTGTGTAGTTTACGGGTCATTATGCGTCTGTCCTCCGTATACCTGTGGACTGAAACAGCGGCGGCGGAGCGGAGGAGCGGAGGCCGGTCCCTCCGGGTCATCCAGACTGTGGGCTGAAGAGAAAAAGCGAGGATGAGCAATTTATACAGAAATGTACTCTTACCTAAGTGTGGTTATATATATATATATATATATATATATTTATATTCTTAAGGTTGGCCTCAACATTTAATGATAATAATATGTCGCTACTGTGCCGAATGTATCTCATAAGTGTGGGGAAGTATGAAGCAACCCGAGGTCCGGTCCTCCCTCCGGTGCAGTCCGGGCCGTGCAGAATCATCTCTCCTCAGGGATGTGAACGGACGCCATGACGCCACCTAGCTGTGGAAACGCTGCTTTTGTCTCGGAAGAGATAACGCGAGTTTAAGGGATGACGTGATTTATGAATGTGTAGTGAGTTCTTTGTCAAACCGACTCGGCTGGGTTTGTGCTTATACTCTCGGGTGAGTGATTGATTGGTTGATTGATTGATTGAAATTCTTTATTGACACATGCACAAAGGTAAGCGTACAAATGTACATCGGGTCAAAAGGATGACACAAAAAAGCCCATGGGCTTATTTCCATTGCGGTCCCTTAAATTTCCATTGCGGTCCCTTAAATTTCCATTGCGGGTCCCTTAAATTTCCATTGTGGTCCCTTAAATTTCCATTGCGGGCCCTTAAATTTCCGTTGCGGTCCCTTAAATTTCCGTTACGGTCCCTTAAATTTCCATTGCGGTCCCTTAAATTTCCATTGCGGTCCCTTTAAGTGCAAATAAAGTGTTCACCTTTCATACTTCACAGATCTCCCCAACTCTCTGATTTTGTCTCAGTGGTATAAGTTATACTTACATGAAGTTTATTCCACAGCGTTGGCTGTCAGGACGAGAGAGAGGGGCGCCGGCTGCCTGGGCCGGTCTAACAGAGAGTGATGAACCGGAGGAGAGACGGAGAACGTCTCCATAGACATTACCGTCAACACCGTCAGATATATTGCCCATGGGCTTATTTCCATTGCGCTGTATATAGATATATTGAGCAAGAAGCGTTCCCCTTATATGCCGGGATCAGATGACACAAATTCAGCGGGTGATTATGTCGTACCCCACGACGTTTTGACCCTTATATCGTCCGACGACTCCTACGACGCGACATTAATGAATTAAATAATCGACCGCGGTCCCAGGGGGAACCTCGACGCTGGGTCGCGAAGACCGAACGCGTCGCGGTCAAACATCTCCGTCTCCAGACCGAGTCACGGCAAAATTTGAGGAATGCAATTGCCTAATTTGACGCGGTGACCACCGTGAAAGACAGAAATGTCATACAGTCGTCTGATCCTAGCATTACACGAGTCTCACAAATCAGACCTTAGATACATATCTAAAGTAAAAAGGTGTCTGCAAGGGTTTCAAATCGACTGGCCACTGTAGAAATACAGTTCGGTATAATATCTATGGAACAGGAGACGAGGCGTAACTCCGCCCCCACGCATTTTTTGTGCATTTTTGTGCATTTTTTGTGCATTTTTTGTGCATTTTTTGTGCTTTTTGTGCATTTTTGGTGCATTTTTTGTGCATTTTTGGTGCATTTTTTGTGCATTTTTTTGCAAAACTTCCCCCCCCAGAAGTTTTGCTGTAACATATTAAGAGGGACAAAGTTAGGATACGGCAGTAATGTTTCACACAGATCCTCAGGACATCAGCACACCTCTCCTATCTGGTCCAACCTGGGAGTGTCTCCTAAGTTGGGTTCAGTTTGGTTAGGAGAGGTCAGAGAGGTGAAACTCAAATGGGCGCAAAAAAAGACAATCCCGTTCCTCCTCAAGACATGGGTCTCGGTCTCTGAAGTGAACCGGTTTTTGGTTTCGTTCATTTTGGGGGTACATAATAATCGAACCTAACTATAGGAAGTAGACGCAAACCACAGTGGCTTGTAGTTCAGCGGCGGTCCATAATCCAATTCATTGCACGCTGCTTTTCTGTGTGTAACTCGGTGAACGTATCGATCCGGCTTTTACAGGCGAGATGTTTTTTTTTCCCGCGCTCCTCTAATAGCCGCGCGCGCGCAGGCCGGCCCTCGTATGTACTCTGACACGCACGCCGTCTCAACGCCGCGCCGCTCTGCTTTCCCACACCGACGCATAATAACCACAACACACCCTTGGATCGCAATATACTGTACGCTTTTTTTTTTCATTCCCAGAGTGGGAAAAAAAAGCAATTCATTCAGTTCAAGTTATTGTTTTTTTCCCCGCCGGCCCGTAACCAAGGTGCTGAATGGCGAGCAAAAGGTGACAAACAAAAAAGGTTTGTGAAAGCACAAATAAGGTGCGGTACGTATCGATGTAAGTGTGAAGTATGTATGTAAAACTCATGTGGAGTCCTTGAATGCAACGCGCGCCGCGCACACACACACTTCATTATGAGTCCAGTAGCAAGTCCTTTAAAATATAATTCATCATACACCACTCTAATCCGCCCTGTGTGTGTGTGTGTGTGTGTGTGTGTGTGTGTGTGTGTGTGTGTGTGTGTGTGCAGGATGACCCGGTGCGGACCGTCCCAGGCCCGCTGCTCCTTGTACATCTCTATATCTTAATCAGGTCGCCGTTGACCTTGAGTCCGACGGCGTTCGCGCGATGGGGCGCCGCTTTTAACACTAACAGCATTATTGCACATTATTATTATTCCTCCTCGTATATATCAGCGCTCGCCGGCGCCGCACGTGATATTAATGTACAGCCGTGTGTCTGATATCTCCTTCTGCAACCCGGGGGAACGCACAGAGCTGAAAGCATGTCTTTTAGGGTTAAGGTTACGCTGATATACACCTTGGAACAGCAAAAACGGCATTTGTCTAAGGTTTAATCTGTTGGATATACTGTATATATATATATGAATATGGATTATGGAATATGGACTGGAATGACTTCTATTCACGCTAATACACCTTGAAACAGCAAAAACGGCAAACATTTGTCTAAGGTTTAATCTTTTGGACATATATATATATATATATATATAATTATGGATTATGGACTTGAATGACTTCTATTCACGCTAATATACACCTTGGAACAGCAAAAATGTCTAAGGTTTAATCTTTTGGATATATATATCTTTTGGATATATATATATATATATATATATATATATATATATATGTACATGATTATGGATTATGGATTATGGGGTAACACTTTACTTGAATGCGGGTGCATAAGACTGACATGACACCCGTCACGACACTTTATGAATGCTTATGACGGTCGTCATGAAGTGTTTCAAGCATTCAAGTAAAGTGTTACCGATTATGGACTGGAATGACTTCTATTCATCAGCTGCTGAGGGACTTCTGACCGTGTCTGGTCTGGGTCTGAGTCCATGTCCACAGGCGACGACGGCAGACATGAAAGCGTTGACCCTGTCCTGCACTTCAATGTTTTCTTCGTTACATTACCGTTTGTTAGGCGACTATTAGTGCACACTTATATCGCCCAAGGGGAGAGCAACACTGCGCCGCAGGCGTGTTGACTCAACGGAAAGGGAGAGAGAGAGAGAGACGTCGACGAGCCTTTCAAGGGTAGGAAAAGAAAATAGGATAGTTTCTATAGCCGGCGGTAATTATAACTCGACCCACAATACCGACGCTATTAGCGAAACGCCGCGCTTGTCAAGGTTGCGCGGCGGCGCGGCGCGCGCTCCGCTATACAGGCAGAGTTCGCCATAGACGGACTCCACAGAAATTGACTGTGTTGTGGTCAGTTTCCACAGAGCTGCGCTGCGATTGGCCGCCCTTGACGTCATCCCGCTGAACGCTGTTGAGCGGCGCGCAGTGAACAAAGGTGAAGGAGTCAATATCTCGGTTCAGGTTGTTTTCCATAAACCCGACTATGAATCTATCTGCCGG
This sequence comes from Merluccius polli, assembly GCA_030340625.1. Lineage (NCBI taxonomy): Eukaryota > Metazoa > Chordata > Actinopteri > Gadiformes > Merlucciidae > Merluccius > Merluccius polli. Next base: position 10,023 of record JAOPHQ010001891.1, on the reverse strand, counting down.
CTCCCACTGGGGGAAGGTCGACGGTTTGAATCCCTGCGTGAGGCAGCTGCTTAAATATATCCGAATTGTAAAACAAGAAAGGGGAAACCTCAGGGCTTACTTCAGGCACACTCGCACCGAGCCAAGGATGCGGTTAAAACGGCTTTGTTAGTTTAGGGCATATCACAGTGAAATATCACATATTGTGTGTGTGTGTGTGTGTGTGCTGGTGCAGTGGATCTAAATACTGCCATATGAACCTCCGTGTATTAATGTCTCTTCAAGCATGTGAGGGACAAGAGTTGGTTATTGACCGTGTGTGTGTACTCACCTGTGTGTGTGTGTGTGTGTGTGTGTGTGTGTGTGTGTGTGTGTGTGTGTGTGTGTGTGTGTGTGTGTGTGTGTATGCGTGTGTGTGTGTGTGTGCGTGCGTGTGTGCGCGTGTGTGTGCATGTGTGTGTTGGGGGCGGGGGAGTGTTGTGTCAGCAACTAAAGGACAAAGATTTATTTATTGTGCAGAGCTGTCATACCTCTTCCTGCAGATTAGTTGATGTGTGTGTGTGTGTGTGTGTGGGTGTGTGGGGGGGGTGTGTGTGTGTGATTGCACAGTAAACATACAAGGCAACATGCATATCGCTTGTGTGCGCATGTGTGCGTGTGTGTGTGTGTGTGTGTGTGTGTGTGTGTGTGTGTGCGTGTGTGTGTGTGTGGGCATGTGTGTGTGTGTGTGTGTGTGTGTGTGTGTGTGTGTGTGCATGCATGTGGGCGTGTGTGTGTGATAAAATGGGGATGAATCTCATCTGACAGAGTACTTGATGTTGTGGGGAGTGATCGCAGTAAGCAGTGGTAAGCAGCACAATCACATCACAGCTCTATCACAGCACTATCACAGCACTATCACAGCTCTATCACAGCTCTATCACAGCACTATCACAGCACTATCACAGCTCTATCACAGCTCTATCACAGCACTATCACAGCTCTATCACAGCACTATCACAGCACTATCACAGCTCTATCACAGCACTATCACATGCACTATCACAGCTCTATCACAGCACTATCACATGCACTATCACAGCTCTATCACAGCTCTATTACATGCACTATCGCAGCTCTATCGCAGCTCTATCGCAGCTCTATCGCAGCACTATCACAGCACTATCACAGCTCTATCACAGCTCTATTACATGCACTATCGCAGCTCTATCGCAGCTCTATCACAGCACTATCACAGCTCTATCACAGCACTATCACAGCTCTATCACAGCACTATCACAGCACTATCACAGCTCTATCACAGCTCTATCACAGCTCTATCACAGCACTATCACATGCACTATCACAGCTCTATCGCAGCACTATCACAGCACTATCACAGCACTATCACAGCTCTATCGCAGCACTATCGCAGCTCTATCACAGCTCTATCACAGCACTATCACAGCTCTATCACAGCACGATCACAGCTCTATCACAGCACTATCACAGCACTATCACAGCTCTATCACAGCACTATCACAGCACTATCACATCACTATCACAGCACTATCAGAGCACTATCACAGCTCTATCACAGCACTATCACAGCTCTATTACAGCAACTATCACAACACTATCACAGCTCTATCACAGCTCTAGCACAGCTCTATCACAGCACTATCACAGCACTATCACAGCTCTATCACAGCTCTATCACAGCACTAAAGGAAGTGGAAGCCAGACATGTCCTTGTATTGGCTGAATGTGATCATAATGATATGGACTTGGGAGATTCAGCAGGCTGCTGTGTATTTACATATCACCCTGAATCACACGCAGCAGGTGCGGTGATTTAGTCAGGAAACATTGCCGCAAGCGTCGCTAAATTAATCAAAGTCAGAGTGACACAACAGGATGAACACAAACATATATTCATAGCACACAAGTGACCATGGTGACCAGGATTATTTCACAGATCCTCACCGTCAATATTTCACACGCGAGGCGTGAGGTGTCCGCCCGTCTGAAACGTTATCACTCCACTGAACGGATGTTATCAGCGGTTATCAGCGCTGTAGCGAAGGGTTAGCAGCAGGGGCCCATAACCTACCGGCGGGTCCAGAGGGGCCCCGCCATCATCGATCACAACGTTGGTACTGGGCATCATTTACGTACGACGTACATTTACGTTTCCAGGCCAAACGACGCGATGATCTCGGCGGAGTAACACTGAATATCCATAAACGTTAAATTTGTTTTAGAACGGCCGCGATATTAAAGTTAAGGCCGATTTGTTTTAGCGCACATTGAAGAAGCACCGACTCCGGCGGCGCCGAGAAAATCAGGCGGCCCCTTAGTTCTGACGTCGGGGGAACATCATTATTTCTACATGGGAAAACACCATCTCGCTCGGAGAGGCAAGATGGTGTTTTTGACCCCGGCCTCCACTAAATCACCACTTATACCCTCCAGCTCACCCACCCTGCCACCCACAGCCAGGGAGGCGGTGAGGGAATAGTCAAAGAGACGCGGACAGAGGACAAACCCGGGGAGAAAAAAATGGAGGTCAGGGAGGAGAAGAGGAGAGAAAAATGGACAGAAAAGACATGAGCCAAATGGAGAGAGAGAGAGAGAGAGAGAGAGAGGGAGAGAGAGGGAGAGAGAGAGAGAGAAAAAGAGAGAAATCAGTAGGGAATGTATGACACTAACCACCTGCTCACACACATGGACACGCACACACACATACAATTTTAGGCCACACACACACACACACACACACACACACACACACACACACACACACACACACAAAGACCATTTTAGGCCAGACCAGAAGGGTTGGGCTCTTTGGAGCCTTTGGCCCCTGGTGTAATTAAACCAATTACGACAATGTTAATTGGGCCAATTAAGGAATATGCTAATTAATAATCTAGGGGTTGATTAGAAGCGGTTCCAGGAGGTCGGATGAGGGAAGCGAAAGGAACAGGGATTAATTAGGGACATGATGTCGGACTCACCCACACACATGGACACATCTGTAGGCGTGCGCACGTTTACACACATTTACACACATTACCCACAAGCACGCACACACACATTGGGAAACAAACTAGCCTGTCTTCCCGGGGCCGAGCGAGGTTAATTAAAACAGATCGTTACGGGTTAATTAATTAACAAACACCAAGGCGAGTCTGACTGACAGCACGACCTCAGGGAAAACAAATCCCCAATGAGAGAGCTAGATGGAGAGGGAGAGAGAGAGAGAGGGGAGAGAGAGGGAGAGAGAGAGGGAGAGAGAGAGAGAGAGGCAGAGAGAGAGAGAGGGAGAGAGAGAGAGAGGCAGAGAGAGAGAGGCAGAGAGAGAGAGAGCGATAGAGAGATAGACACACACACACACACACACATATATACAGGCAGACAGAGACAGACAGACAGTACAGTGTATACCAAGTACTGTAGTCCCTGTATGACTGTAGTCCCTGTATGAATGTAGTCCCTGTATGAATGTAGTTTGTGTATAACTGTAGTCCCTGTATGAATGTAGTGTGTGTATAACTGTAGTTCCTGTATGACATAGTCCCTGTATGACTGTAGTCCCTGTATAACTGTAGTCCCTGTATGAATGTAGTGTGTGTATAACTGTAGTCCCTGTATGACATAGTCCCTGTATGACATAGTTCCTGTATAACTGTAGTCCCTGTATGAATGTAGTTTGTGTATAATTGTAGTCCCTGTATGCCTGTAGTCCCTGTATGACATAGTCCCTGTATGACTGTAGTCCCTGTATGACATAGTCCCTGTATGCTTGTAGTCCCTGTACGACATAGTCCCTGTATGACTGACTGTAGTCCCTGTATGAGTCCCTGTATGCCTGTAGTCCCTGTATGACTGTAGCCCCTGTATGACTGTAGTCCCTGTATGCCTGTAGTCCCTGTATGCCTGTAGTCCCTGTATGACTGTTGTCTCTGTATAACTGTAGTCCCTGTATTACATAGTCCCTGTATGACTGTAGTCCCTGTATGACTGTAGTCCCTGTATAACTGTAGTCCCTGTATGACATAGTCCCTGTATGCCTGTAGTCCCTGTATGACTGTAGTCCCTGTATGACATAGTCCCTGTATGACTGAAAGTAGTCCCTGTATGCCTGTAGTCCCTGTATGCCTGTAGTCCCTGTATGACTGTAGTCCCTGTATGACATAGTCCCTGTATGCCTATAGTCCCTGTATGACTGTAGTCCCTGTATGACCGTAGTCCCTGTATGACCGTAGTCCCTGTATGACATAGTCCCTGTATGACTGAAAGTAGTCCCTGTATGCCTGTAGTCCCTGTATGACTGCAGTCCCTGTATGACTGTAGTCCCTGTACGACATAGTCCCTGTATGACTGTAGTCCCTGTATACCTGTAGTCCCTGTATGACTGTAGTCCCTGTATGACATAGTCCCTGTATGACTGTAGTACCTGTATGACTGTAGTCCCTGTATGACTGTAGTCCCTGTATGACTGTAGTCCCTGTATAACTGTAGTTCCTGTATGACATAGTCCCTGTATGACTGTAGTCCCTGTATGACTGTAGTCCCTGTATGCCTGTAGTCCCTGTATGCCTGTAGTCCCTGTATGACTGTAGTCCCTGTATGACATAGTCCCTGTATGACTGAAAGTAGTCCCTGTATGCCTGTAGTCCCTGTATGCCTGTAGTCCCTGTATGACATAGTCCCTGTATGCCTGTAGTCCCTGTATGACTGTAGTCCCTGTATGACTGTAGTCCCTGTATGACTGTAGTCCCTGTATGCCTGTAGTCCCTGTATGCCTGTAGTCCCTGTATGACTGTAGTCCCTGTATAACTGTAGTCCCTGTATGACATAGTCCCTGTATGACTGTAGTCCCTGTATGCCTGTAGTCCCTGTATGACTGTAGTCCCTGTATGACATAGTCCCTGTATGCCTGTAGTCCCTGTATGACTGTAGTCCCTGTATGACTGTAGTCCCTGTATGAATGTAGTTTGTGTATAACTGTAGTGCCTGTATGACTGTAGTCCCTGTATGACTGTAGTCCCTGTATGAC
>JAOPHQ010001890.1:7500-25059 GCA_030340625.1 Merluccius polli | reverse complement strand
ACGCAGGTCGCTTTCGCAATACTCCGAATCAATTTGTATTGTTAAAGTTAAAGGCAGATGCACTCTCTCTCTCTCTCTCTCTCTATGAAAAAGTAAAGGCAGTGGTAACCACGGTGATGTAAGTACATCCTGCCTCGCGGGTGTCATCCCTGTATTTAAGGAGCAAACCGCTAATTAAGCAGGAGCCGCGTTCATAATGAACTGTAAATAAAACATCGTCTCGTCTTCTTCTGCTGGTTGATTGCATACATACGATGCCATCAGTCCCGGGAGGAAGAGGAAACAAACTAAGCTAAAAACACGCCTCTTTGTGCACACAAGTGAAGTTTCTGCCAGAAATCCTAGGAAGTCAGGTGACAAAGTACATGCTAGGGAGGAGGTTGTGGCGGATGAACGGGTGAAACACGGGGCTTTCACCCAGGAGACCGGGGTTTGTGTCCTTAACATACCTGTTTTCCAGTCATAGTTTGGTTAGGTTTAGGCAACACGACTTCTTGGTTCGGGTTCGGTGGTTACACTTCTACAACTGCGTAATGCGCTATCCAACTGCGTAACCACAGAGACCCCTCGAGCCCTCACAGTTCTCCGTCGCGGTGCCGGATACGCAACGCAATTTCCCGCCCGTTGTTACGTTGCGATAATAGTCGAAGTAATTCCGGGAAATTATGTTTTTAGAGGACCAATCGCAGCCCTTGCCGTCTCCGTTGTCCCCTGACGGAGTGACAGACACTTAAAAATATTTCATGCAGCCGGAGACGACGAAGAGACTCTCCGTAACCTTAAAAATTAGGCTTTAGGGTTAAGCCCCGAAGGAAACTGTTGGTAAGCGGGAGGAAAAAGTCGGACACGCCGAAAACGCGCGTGTTGTTTGAAGCGCGTTGAGTTCGGTTTGAAGTGGCAATTTAACAGAGTTTAAATTTAAAAAAAAGATTTGCTTTGCAACGGTGATTACGGAAAATCAGGGATGACGGAGTGGGGGGGCGATAATATTAGTGATACTTAACAATAGGAAGACGGCAGGTGTTCATACCGGGGGGTTTGTTTGCCCTTGTTCTCCTCGTGTGTATGTGGGTGGAAGCGTGACCACTTATGTATGCACTCCAGTGTACTACTACTCTCTCTCTCTCTCTCTCTCTCTCTCTCTCTCTCTCTCTCTCTCTCTCTCTCTCTCACATACACACACATACACACACAGCCCACGTTGATTTACCACTGTGTAAATCAACATGGTAAATTAGACGAGGCAGTGTGCCCAGCGTCGGGTCCCCGCGATGGAGGTCTTGTCGGTGGGCGCCAAAAACCGCTGTTTGTGGTTTTTTCTCACGGAGAGCCGTCATTAGTTGAAGAACGACATGACGCTTTTTAATAATAAAGCACCTTGGAAACGCCGCGCGCTCGGAAATGCTTCACACGGGCGGGAATCATATTTTCAAAAGGACGCGCGAAGGGCGACCGTTGAAAAAGACAGTGAAAAATGGTCATTTAAGCGACATGTAAAGTAAAAGTATGCAAATAAACCTGCCAAGCGCAGGCCGACATTTTTTTAAACCCCGGACTTAAGGAAGACAAATGGGAGGCTATCATTGGGTTGTTTTTTTCGAAAAGGGAAGAGAGACAGGCCGAGAGCCAAAGAGAATGAGACACAGAGTCAGAGAGAGAGAGAGAGAGAGAGGGGACAGAGATCAGTATGTCCATTTATCTCTGTGTAAGGCAGACAGAGACAATACATGCAGAGGGGGAAAGCGATAAGAAACGGTAGACCAGTGGCTGTTATTGGAAAAATCACGCATGTGTCAACCGTAACTGAATGATGGACTACACAGGGGGTGTCTTGGCGCGCGGGCAAAGGATACGAAATTATGGAATAACCCCCCCCCCAAAAAAAAAACCAGGAAGAGACACACTGGGCGAGAGCAAAAGTAAAAGGGTTAGGGTTGCAGACGGAGACAAAGAGAGACAGAGAGATAAAGGGATAGGAACGGAGGTTTACATCTGCTTGCACATCCACACACACAGCCACAGGAGCGCCAGCTTGCACAATCGCCACGTTAATATGAATCATTGGTGTGAAATGGGGAATTTGGGGACGTGTCGTACGCCGTAACGGCAGGATTTGGTCTCCGTCACAGCCGACGAACGAAGCCCGAGTCCGGGGCCCCCGCAACAGGAAGGGACCCCGGTCGCGCCTGGCGGATTCGATCCGTGACGCGGATTAAGAGCGCGGCGCGACGGATTTAACACGGATAAACTGTTTACCCAGGGAACGTCGTGGGTCATTAACGCTGGAAATATACACACGGCATCGCTGGATACACTCGAATCCGACCGTAGGAAAAAATGCGAGCGAAGCGGTCTATTTTTTGACCCGATTAGCAACACAGGACATCCAACTTCCCTAACATCAGCAGCTTTTTTTGGCCGTTTTTTTAGGAAAATATTATTCACAATTCGGTCGGTTTCAAAGGTGGAGACATTATGAATGAATAATGGCGCACAACATCGACCACAGAGAGCATATGTAATGTATTGATTCAAGTGGTAAAAACTTGAACGTACTTGTGGTCTTGGGCTCCGCCGACTCTACAAAGGCTGACGACGACTCGCCATCAATAACGCAGTTGGTGAACAGTAGTATAAAGAGTATAAAGTACATATAAAAGTCTCATAGAAAAAAAGATTCATATTCTTATTCGGTGTATTTTATTAATCCCCGCTGAGAAGGATAGAAGAAAATAATAATTAAAAAAAAAAACACAACAAAGAAATGCGGCGCGGCAATGCGATTGTGAAATATAGAAACAATACGCGTGTACACACACAAAATGTGCCGAAAATATAAAACATAAGTATAACGATACTATACTATCTAACACTAAATTGAAATATGAAATTATGAGGTAGGACATTTATTTTACCTGTATTTTTACCGGGTCCCTTGAGCTCAGAAAGTAACAACACAGAAAAAACAACATAAAATGCAGCAATAATCGCGCGACACACCGGCGCAGATACTCGTTAAAGCTTTCGATGGCACACGCGTGACATTTGCGTGACGTCGCAGGTGTGGTCAACGGCGCCGCGGGTCCAATCTAAAATGACTCACGGCTCAAGTGAAGTGATCTCCGCTCACCCGGAGTAGCCAGATCACTTCAGTGTTGATGGCAGCCAGAGGATCCCGGCATCAAGCGCCGGCTCTCTGATTGAATATTACATGACCGGAGAGCAGCCAAGGAACACATCATGGAGACTGAGATGAGCCCGGAGATAGGGGAGAGTTATCCCCCCCCCCCCCCCCCCCCCCTCACCCCACACACCTCCCCCACCTCCCCTCTCCTCGGTCCAAACCAGATGACACTCACACACACACACACACACATGCGCATCGGGCACTCGCACATACTCACACATAGACAGGAATGGGATGCATGAACACAGAAACAGGAATGGACACACAGACATACACACACACACACACACACACACACACTCACACATAGGCATGGATGCATGAACACAGAAACAGGAATGGACGTGTACACACAGACACACACAGACACACATACACACACACACACTCACTCACACATAGGCATGGATTCATGCACACAGACACACACAGACAGACATACACACACACACACACACACATACTCACACACAGGCATGCATGCATGCACACAGACACACGCGCGCACACACGTCAGGCATTCACAAGTGCACACACACTCCATTTAGACATGCATGGATGCACACCACACACACACACGCACACACACACACGGCCAAGCGTAGTGGTCTGTTGGTGTTTCAGAGTCAGGTGTTTAAGTCTGTTTCTTATCCGTACGTGTGTGTGTGTGTGTGTTTGTGGGTAAATAAATGTGTGTGTTTGTGTTTGTTTGTATATATATATGTATGTGTTTCATGTGTGTGTGTGTGTGTGTGTGTGTGTGTGTGCATATCTGTGTGTGTGTGTGTGTGTGTGCGCTCCTCGTTCTCCCGCTCGAGCCGCTGCTCGTTAGGCGCGTCCCTGCAGTCATCATTTGCGCCGCCCTTCAACGCCGTGAAACTTCTGAGCCCTGACTCGGTCCATTAGGGGCCCCCCCCCGGATGAGAGACAGGGGCCCTCGCTCCGGACACTCGCGTACTTAGTGTTCCTGCAGAAGGAAGCGGCAGAGTTCGCTGAGCATCAAACGCTGTGTCAAAAACCGTGACGGCGCTCCTCGCGAGACGCCCCTGCGGTTGTTTTTTTTGTTGCTTTGGCTACCACTTATTTTTGGCCCCACGTTTTTGTTTTGTTGGCCCTTGCGTGTTTTGATTAGAGAACATCGTGATAGGGATAGGATTCATTTAACGATTCATAATTTGGTTTAATTTATCGTTCGTCGCTGAGAGACGGTCGCCAGGAGATAAAGAGGAACGGCCGGAGTGATTGTCGGTCGGGTCCATCGAGGGCTGGCGCCTTCAGGTTGTTGCACACACATGTACACACACGCGCGCGCGCGCACAGACACACACACACACACGCACACACACACACAGTCGAAACTAGTAGTCGACCCGTAAATCCAAATATAGGCCTGCACAACGACGCAAAGAAAACAGCTAAAATCCCCATAGGCATCAATGTACTGAAATTATTACCTAAAATTATTAGGCTCTTAAAGGCACAGTAATCAATTGTTGTTCATTAGTTTTTTTTTATTTGCATGAAGCACTGCCTTTATCAGCATGCTGCTCTAACCTTTCATTGGAGATATGACCAAAAACAAAGCGCTGAAAAATGATGATGCTATGATCATTGTGCATACTTGCTCAGTTATTTTAAATAAACAGAACAGTACAGCAACGACTGCAACCTTTGCAACCATTTTCTTTTCAAATGCCATTTCATTGGTACATTACGCCGTGAAGTCCGCCATGTCTGGCCGAGGACAGAACAACAGTCTAGGTTTTGCAACACTTTTACCTTGCTTCAGCACTCATTTGCTATAGTGCTGTTTGAGTGGACTCCACACACACACACACACACACACACACACACACACACACACACACACACACACACACACACACACAGTCTGCTCTGAGTCGCCTGGGCCCTAGTGCCCTTGTGCATAATGTCTGTCAACACTTTCTGGTCTTTGTGGTTGGAGTGCAACAATGATGGGAGATGTCTGCTGCACATAAACAGTGTGTGTGTGTGTGTGTGTGTGTGTGTGTGTGTGTGCTTGTGTGTGTGTTTGTGTGTGTGTTTGTGTATGTTTGTTGACCTCAGAGAACAACTATTTCCTGCCCTTGTCTGTGTGACACACAGCAGCGCTGGCGCCTTCAGGTTGTCGCGCACACACATACACACACACGCACGCGCACACACAAACACACACACACGCACACGAGCGCGTGTGCAGTCAGCGCTCTACACTTGTAGAGAAACCAGCAGCGAGGGCAGACACTTGACCTTTAACACCACAGAGACCCCCACGGCTTCAGCTTTGCTTATGATGCTGTGTGCTGTCTGCGTGTGTGTGTATGTATGTGTGTGTGTCTGCGTGTGTGTGTGTGTGTGTGTGTGTGTGTGTGTGTGTGTCTCTTATGCGATTTACTTTTCCCTCTACTAAATTTCCTCGGACATTATCTTATTCTCCCCCTGTTTTGCACAAGGGAGGTGAACCCGGACCGGGGCACGCAGACAGAAACAAACCCAACGCTAACAAGGCGCCGACTGGGGCAGAAACTAAGGGAAGTTAAAAAACACGGAAAACAGGGGGAACAGAAATCGCTAATTAACACAGAGGTGACAAACATTACACGAAAGAGCGGGGGGTCGGGGGCGTTTGATGTTTTCACACCGAACTGCGAAAAAAACACGCATTTTTTCTCGCACGGCGCTAAATTTTCGACGCGTCGTTCACCTGGGCGTGAACGTTTTCGCTCGAGTTGGGATTTTCGTCGAGTAAACGCGCCGAGGTGAAAATGCGCTTGGCGTTTGGCGTGAACGCGGCGTCGCACCTCTCCTATTTCCAACGCTGCATACAATAGTTTGAGGAAACTGTCATAAATGTATCTAAATGTATGATATCCATTTTTCATATTTCATTGTCTCCTGTCTCAAAGCCTTGCTGTGGACAGGTGTGAAAATGACAACAACACTCTCACAATGCATCTGGAGCTGCGCATATTTATTTTTATGTTGTACCTATTATGTTAATTGTGATGTCCACATAAACTACAATAATAAAAAAAATCAACAACATCCATTTATCCATGAGATCTCTTCACCGATTATATTTTCCCTTTCATTTTTCACAATCCATTAAGCCTCCTAATGCCGTGTTTTCTAATCACACAATGTCAATACAGTGCGATGACATTGTGTGTGTGTGTGTGGTTGTGTGTGTGTGCGTGTGTGTGTGTGTAGCTATGGTAATGTGAGGATATTATGAGAAACATAATGCCTGCGCCGTTCGCTCCTACTTCCTACAAACAATATAATCAATGCTGTTTACTTCATCATCCTTCTGCTTATGTGCAAAAACATAATCCTATTCCACAGCCCCATTCCTACATCATAATCCGATTCAACTTGATGGTATTCCCCCCCCCCCCCCCCCCCCCCCCCCCCCCCCCCCCCCCCCTCTTATTCCGCTATGACCGCTACAATCAATGACAGGATCAACACTATCAGTGCATTTAAGGGAGACCCTTTCTTGTGTCGGCGGCCTTCAAGCGATGTCATCCCCTAGTGTATCATCCTCCCTCTGTTGCAGACAGACATCTGCATTCACAGGCAGCGTAACCCAACACAAAAAAACAACCGACCAGTGAATTCAGCAGCCGTCCATGCGAAGCAGCCAGCAGCCTCATCCTCTTTAACCAGCGGACCCCTGAAAGCTATCTCACGACACACAAAGGAGGGGTGGTGTGGGGGGGGGGGGGGGGGGGGGGGGGGCGGTGGGCGGGCGGGCATCGTTGGCCGGGCTAAACCCTACAATTAGTTTCAAATGACAAGACAGTCGGCAAGCTGGAATTAGCCGGTTTCCACAGCTTTCTCGCACACACAGAGAGAGAGAAAGGGAGAGAGCGAGAGAGTTAGAGAGGCAGAGAGAGAACAGAGAGAGAGCGAGAGAGAGAGAGAGAGAGAGAGAGAGAGAGAGAGAGAGAGAGAGAGAGAGAGAGAGACAGAGGGTCTCCCAACCTATTTTCTTCACAGATGGGAAGGAAGAACAAGAAGAAAGAGAGGGAGGCCAAAGAGATAAGGGGGAAAATAAGTATTGTGTGCGCATTTAGCAAAAAAAAAAAAAAAAAAAAGCTGAAAAGTAAGGCAGGCTGGAGCGGTACATGGCGTGTAATTAAAATGCGTTGACACATCCAGGGGAATAATTACAATGGAAGGAGATATAACGCCCGGGAAACAATGGCACACCGGCGCGCGCCGTGTTTTCGCGCGTGTGCGGCGCGTGTGCGTGCGCACGCAGGTCATTCTGATCTCCGCTGCGACGCCGGCGTCCTTCTTTGCCGAGGTTCACCTCACAGGCGGGTCCTTTTGTAGCCACTTAAAAAAAAAGTACAGGCTTTTGTGTCCAAAGAAAAGAAAAAAAAGAAAAACTAAATAATTTTTTCGACAACGATGGCGGTTTCGCTCCACAGAAGGGATTTTGTCACATTGGAGAGCCGCGTCTTACCTTTGAGTCACGGCTTAAGGTTTTGTTCCTCACACCATCGGTAGGATGACTGCCTGGCCATGTGTGTCATTATCACTGCCAATTACTGCGTTTACTTCATTTTCGTTAACAGATTGTTTTTTATTATGTTCAGCAAATGCTGTCTTGAAACAAACCCGCCCACGCCACACACACCACCTGGCCAGGTAACAAGTAAATCAAACTGAAAGTGAATCATATCGTTATTATTTTTTAACTCAAAATCTCCTCTCAGCACACAGGGTTTTTATTTTTCTGTATTTAGTGCTATTTTCAAAGACATTCTGCCTTGGATGTTGTGGTGAAATTGTTAACAGATGCTCCCTCCCTTGCTGTCTAAGATTAATTAGGTATGCATACTGTTTCAATTATTTCCTGATTGGCAAAATTAGTCTCTACACAATGATGTAAATGTAAATTTGGGCATAATATGCCCAATGTATGTAATAGGTAAATTGTTCTGGACAATGTTAAGTACTTCTAAGAACTTCTAAGCTAATGGTGGTTATGTATAATAGATTAGCTGTTAAAGAGGCATTCATTTTTTTACCACATACAGCTCATTTTATCCAGTTTAAGGTCACTTCAGGTTCAGATTAAATAGTTTTCTCAGTTTGTGGGGTTTATGTCCTAATCATTAAAAAGCATTGTAAATGCATGTCTGTCTGATCTCTAAAGTCCCATCACCATCACGTCCAAGGACGTTATAAAAATAGAAAAAAATCTAATAAAAAATCAAAGAACCCAATTTTCTCATTGGACATGTTCGCCGAGGCGTAGCCTGGTCCTTTTTTCCAAGAATAATACCTTCTTCTGCAGGCTCCATTTTGGAGCCCATTTCTCACTTTCTACAATCAGGCTTGCCTAGGTGTCTGAAATATGTGCAATTACTTGTCCAGTGTGTGCTATGGCCTTGACATCTCTTATTAGGAGCGGGCAAGGACGACTGGCCTCGCTTGGATAAACCCCAGTGAGATGGCCATTACAATGCTCCTCTCTGCCACTGCTATTATTGCATTTGCTAAACTAGCCGCTAAATGAGCAGCCAGCTCTTCCCATCTGGTACAAACGTCCAGGAAAGCTGCCGTTGTTGGGCTAGATGTACGATTCTCCGTACATATGCTCAGCACCCCTTTTTTTTTTGCATCAATCAAATATCGGGACTCCTACTCAAAACCTGCGGCATGTCGCCTAAACATAAAAATACGTGACATTATAAACGGGCGAAGAGCCAGCGCCGTTCTCTGAAAACATCCCCTCATGCTGCAGCTGTTCAAACTAGCACTTTGCTTTTGCTCTATCACTGTCTAATTAAGTTATTATTTCCATTGATTGACTAAGTCACCTATAACCCCGGCTGCAAATGCATCACTGATTGGCAATGTAAAACCAGCAGCGGCAAATCACCCCAAGGGGGATGGATTTAATCGCAGCTGCCATATATGGCGGAAATGACCGAATGTCCGCTGAGGAAATCCTTCACCTGGAACCATATGAATGGAGCAGAGAGGACCATGAAACGATGGTGCACTGTAGTGTAGGCCTCATGGCTTTGATGTCAGTGGATTAAAACATTGTAGGCTCACAAATCAGGCTATAGTGCTAGGTCTAAAGTCTGATTGATGGCAGACGAGCTCAAATCTGGGCGAACGGGGCGTTTCGCTTTCTTTTGCTTCATATTCGCACACATTGTTTCGACCAATCGTGTTGCTGGAGGCGGGGATCTGTAAGTGAGTATTTGGCTAACACAAACTCGGCCAGCTGTACTAAACTGTAAAGAAGTGTCTGTAAAGGTTTCAAATCAACACCCTGTAGACTGGCCACTGTATATATCCACTTATTAAAATCCTCTTCTGAAAGCTTCGTCCACTCGTGCAAATTAGTTTCCTTCCCTAGAATATCTTCGTAACGACACAGGAACCCAGGCGTAACTCTTCCCCTTGCAGTTCATGGGTTCAGGCCCAGGCAAAGGTTCTGCTATAACATAGTAGGACCGCTGGATCAGTAGTTCTGCTATAACATAGTAGGACCGCTGGATCAGTAGTTCTGCTATAACATAGTAGGACCGCCGGATCAGTAGTTCTGCTAAAACATAATAGGACCGCTGGATCAGTAGTCCTGCTATAACATAGTAGGACCGCCGGATCAGTAGTTCTGCTATAACATAGTAGGACCGCCGGATCAGTAGTTCTGCTATAACATAGTAGGACCGCCGGATCAGTAGTTCTGCTATAACATAGTAGGACCGCCGGATCAGTAGTTCTGCTATAACATAGTAGGACCGCCGGATCAGTAGTTCTGCTATAACATAGTAGGACCGCCGGATCAGTAGTTCTGCTATAACATAGTAGGACCGCAGGATCAGTAGTTCTGCTATAACATAGTAGGACCGCTGGATCAGTAGTTCTGCTATAACATAGTAGGACCGCTGGATCAGTAGTTCTGCTATAACATAGTAGGACCACTGGACCAGTAGTTCTGCTATAACATAGTAGGACCGCTGGACCAGTAGTTCTGCTATAACATAGTAGGACCGCTGGATCCGAGTTTAGATAAACAGCAAATAGAAGTGTGACGCAAACTCTCTCCTCACACACAAACTCTTGTCTTGGAGGAGGAGGAGGAGGAGGAGGAGGAGGAAGAAGAGAACTTTCTCTATGTAATATGACCCCTGTCAAATCACCTGTCTGGTAGTGGGGTATTTTTGGATTTACCAGAGCCAATAGTAATTTTATGGTTCATCATTAGCGTGTCATTACTTATGAGCAATTATCTCTGCCTTTCCCCCCCGTCTCTAATGATGAGGATGAGGAAGTAAATGAGTAATTACCATTGGAGCTATTTACCATTAGACTTCCATCTGTCAGTTCTTTCCTTATGGATAGCTGCAGATTAAAAAACGTGACTTTCATTCCAGACTGTGTATGTGTGTGTATATGTGTGTGTGTGTGTATGTGTGTGTGTGTGCGAGTGTGTGTGTGTGTGTGGGAGAGTGCGCACACGCTCAGGCACATCTGTGTGAACGTGGGCTGAGTTCATATTCTATCCACTCATCTTCACCCCCCGCCGGGACCGAGATTGGATCCATATCGTCTGCCTCTTAGCTGAGGATGAGACGGGCTAATCCCCAATTCCGTGCCCTGTGTGCTGGAAGGGGGGCTGTTCGTTCAAGAGCCCTGCACTGGGCCTGAAGGCTGTAGGGGGCGGTGTGCGCGGGGGGGGGACTACCTGTGGATGGGATTGGATCCCCCTCCAAAGACCACCTAGCTGGATAGTCTAGTGCAGGGGTCAGAAATATATGGCTCCAGCCGTACTTTGGCTCTTTCATTGATTGCGTATGGCGAAACCAACATGGCTCAAAATGAGAATGAATTTGACACAATATATTGTATTTAAATGTAATTCTGGGATACGATACTGGCTACATTTTTTTTTTTTATTGGAAAAAGTCACAAAGCTAAGTCGTACAAATTTTGGATGGCTCTGCCAACTGAAAAGGTTGCTCGCTCCCGGTCGAGTGTTAGCGAGTTCCACCGCTAGCAGACAGGTTCTGGGTTCAAACCCCAATGTACGCAGTCTTCCTGTAAGTGGTCTCGAGTCAGAGGCCTCGCCCCTACTTGCTCATTCGTGACATGTATCTAAAATGCAGCCGCTTTGGATAAAAGCGTCTGCCAAATGACGAAAATGGCGAAAATTGACAAAAAAGAGGGACCAAAAAAACACCCCAGTGTTTTCTGCGGTAGCAGGTGGCCAAGAGAAACGGTCCGTCCACATTCAAAGTGACACTTTGTTTTGTTGTTGTTGTGAAATTGGCAGGACATCACCGTGTCTCGGATGATTCCCTGGGTGTTTCGGCCCGTGGTAGTTAACCAACGCTGATGTGTCTGCTGGGCTGCGGCAAGTCAGGCCGTAGTAATATGTTAGATGACAGTAAACAGCGCGTTTGGCAGCGCGGCACAGGACATTACCGCCCCCCTTTATCCCCATCCAACACGCAAGACATCGGCCAAATCCGTGTGATTACAGGATGAATGTCGTTCGGTTTCACGTCGAGGGCAACAAACGCCGTACTTTTATACCTTATAGCTTCAAAGCCCAGAGAGCGAATGCCACCGCGTGAAAGAGCCCAGGGTCCAAAATGCGATGAAGCCCCCGCTGTTTTACACAGGGCCGCGTTGATCAACTGTAATCTGATGAAACAAAACAACACGGCGTCACAGAGAAGAAAAATAAGCCAGTCAGGCACGGCGTAAATAGAGAAATCTTCACGGTGGTGGTTAATATATGCATGTCGCCCCGAGCCACTACAATTGGGGAATTAGTATTGTTGCATTCGTTTCTTTCATTTATGTCTCAGCAAAAGGCATGATCTATAAAATACAAAAAAACAGCTGCAAGCTATTATCCCAAGAATCATTTCTGAGCCTTTCTAATTATGCAAACATTCATTTTGAAGGAAAAAAAGCCGAGATTGTATGTATGCATTATCGTATGATTATCAACAAACAGTGTTTAAAGTCACTGCTACAGATACGTTGATTAGTAAGGATTTATTATGAGGCTAAAAACAACCAGTCAGCCGTGAGATTTACAACCGCGGGATCTAAAACCGTGCGAGGATAAAAGCACTGACATGTTAAATAAATGAGTTGATCCGGGTGGTTAGCATATTATTCTAGCATCGACCAATTGAAATGAATTACAGTCCAGGGGCCGTATTCACAAAGCATTGTATCTTACCGCTAGGAGTGCTCCTAACTCGCGCTAAAACATTTTACGTAGGAGTTTTTTCTTAAAAGTTATTCACAAAGCCGCTGAGACCTACTCATACTAAGGATAAATCACTAAGAGTGAACTAAGAGTGACGCGCCGTTGCTATGGATTACGTCGATTCTCGTGCACGAGTTTGGAAGCGGTCAGTCCGGTGATTGGTTGTTCAGAGCAGGCGGTCTCTGTGAAAACGAGCCCACTAAATCACCGAAGAACAAGGAAGTAGCCTCGGCTAGACATCCCTATCAAATAGTTATGGACAGTGCAGTTAGCAGAATACACGCATGATGACAAGTTTGTGCAGACCACGATAATGACGTTGTAGCCTATGCACGTTAAAGAGAGAGAGATAAACAATAAAAACAATAAAAATACGTAAATTGCATTAATTCAAGGAGGCAATTAAAAGCACCCTGCAAACTATTATTCAATGAGCATATCTCCACTATTCAACACTTTTAATAAAAGCCCATACCGGTTGTGGAGAATGGCGCATACAGTGATCACTGTGATCACATCCTCTCTCCACAAGATTTCGTGTATTTTTGTGTGCCCTAACATATGGAGGAACACAGCAAACAATAATAAATATGGATTCAACAAATAAAAGGCGACAAAGAGCTAATACGATGTTTTTTACGCATAGGACTAATCGTAATCTGCGTAATCACTTGCATGTTATACTTTAACTGTGCTCCCGGTTGTGGACTGAGATAGGGTGTCAAGACGTCTTGCAGGGACAGCCACTGTCACCCAGCAAGACACCCAACTGGTACACGGTGCCTCACGCCTCAGACCGCTCCCCATTAAAATACGCGGATCATGGGTAGACCCTGCAGGCCACTTCGCAACATCAAGAATGTTAAAAGTTGCATCAAAAGCAATCTGCGTGTTGATGGAATGTAGGCTACTTTCTTTCTATTGACGAACACGTCCTCATCTTTTGATGGCGCAATTATTTGTATGTGCGTCCCGTCAACAGCACCGACCACACCGGCCATACCTGCAATTGCCATGAAGTTGGCTTTGATCATGTGTAGTTGTTGATTGTCCAAAGGAAACCGGATAAACTGTTGGATGATATTAATGGTATTATTTCAGCCTTAACCAACTTTGAACTGAGCTCTGTCAGCTCTTCTAGCCTGTATGTAAATATATGATCATTGTGGAATTGTGTGTGTGTGTGTGTATATTTACCTATATGTAGGCTACATTTATATATATATATGTGTGTGTGTGTGTGTGTGTGTGTGTGTGTGTGTGTGTGTGTATTTTTTATTCTATTTTGTGTGTGTGTGTGTGTGTGTGTATTTTTTATTCTATTTTTATTATTTTATTATTATTGTGTTGTGTTGGTGTTATGGACCTTTCATGAGATGTGTCCCTAATAAAGTTTGAATTTAATTGAATTGATATGTGGTCTACAGAGCGCGTTGATGGTTCAGTTTATGGCTGACTGATGGTTGCGATATTCCTAAATCGTCTGCATTGCAAACTTGCATTTTCCCTGTTGCTAAATATCGTAGTGTTGCCAAACATTTTATTTCCTAATCGAGTTATTCCTGTTAGTCGGGGATGTTATTGCATCCCGCACTAATTCCACAACAAGTTTTATACCCTCACGATTTAGCCTATATCTCTTGATCAATTCACAGTCTTCCATTGTCTCCAAAACATTTCGTCTCGCAGCCATTTTCCGATTCTTTGTGAATAGGTCTTAGTGAGTTAGGAGTCCTCTCGAGGACTTTTAAGCTCTCCTAGACTTAGGTGCTACTTTTAGGCCTAAGATCCTTTGTGAATTGCTCTTAGTGAAAAAAATTAGGAGTCCTAAATTTAAGACTGACACGCCCATTATTTTTAGGAGTTTCTCCTAAATTCGCCAGTTAGGAGCTACTTTTAGCGCTAAGATCCTTTGTGAATACGGCCCCAGGTCAATTGCAATCACGCAAAGAAAAAACGAGAAAAAATCGTTCAAGAAATGTAATCCGTACGTAATTCCTTCGTGTAAATATTGAGCTAATACATCTACAAACCACCGTGTACCCCTGCGGCAGTGTCACATGGTACCCATGGTGACTAATTGCACATTGTCCTATTGAATTACTTTAAATTGCTTGTTGCATTTCCGCCAACCACTCTGGGAGGTGACCTTGAGATGGGACCCCTGGGGAGCCGGCGGCGGCGGCGGCGGCCATTAGCGCGGCGGAGGCCACTATCAAAATGTTTCCTCTATCACTCTGCTCCGCCGTCTGTCTCTCTCGACCGCGATCGCCTGTCTGCGATCAGATTCGGCGCGTCTCCCTTTTGGCAGGCCGCGCGCCCATTGGTCACCTTCCAACCCAATATGTGACAGATTGGTTCGGACGCAACCGCCGCGTACCGAAATGGGCCCGGTCTCCGTCGGGCCGTGTCCTCGGCCAACTGTCCCCCCCCCCAGGCAAACAGATGAGACGCTCGCACGCCGCCAGTCGAGCCGGCGTCCGCGCGACACGGCCCGCATTGTGTCGTCTTAACAGAGCCACAAACGGGTAAATAGGTTCTTGTGGAGCTCGCTTGAGCCCTTTCTGCAGTGCTGTTCAGCCTTCAATCGGCAATAAGGTATTGTCATATTGAAACCGGATTTTGGCGAGGGGTGTTCCCTTTGAAAATGGGGAAACCGACTGCCTGATTTTTCTGTATTAAACCTCGATTGACCTTAAAAAGGAAAAGGACTTTTTTTCATATCAATACAGGAAACAAATCACAGCCTCGCACCCAAGCGCTCAGTTCTTCTTCTTCTCAGTACATCGGCGCTATTACAACTCAACTTAGAACATATTTTGACACAAACCGATGCACCAGTTGGACCCGCCGCCTCGAATGCAGCTCTCGTTCATTCAAGGCAGCCATCGGGGCGGAGGCTCATCCGGACAGACAGTCTTCATTAAACCCCCCCCCCCCCCCCCCCACTCTTGAGGCGCGCGCCGCATGAATGAGACCTCACTGATTGATCCGGGACATCAATGGACGACTCTAATGGATGCCTTTTCGATGCGGGGGTCACACATGCGCGATTGTATTCGGTCGGGGGCGGAGGGCAAGACGTCCACGATCATCCGGATGACATCACAGGTTAACAAACCCTGCTCTCGAACATGCGGCTGGAGTGCAGAGCGATGTGTGTGATTAATGTATGTATTATAGGGGTAGCTAGCTCAGAGGACTACGTGGTTCAGGTTTTGAAGTCCTCTAAGAGGTGGGGTGGCCATCCAAAATGACCTAAATAAAAAAATACTTCTTTAAGGGCCCCCATTTCACCACCAGGCGTGAGTGTGGTTAGCCATTGCAAGCCATTCCAAGATAGATAGATAGATAGATAGATTGATACTTCATTAATCCCATAGGGAAATTTTGGAATCCCATAGGGACATTTTTGATCCCATAGGGAAATTTTGGAAAAAAATGTTTCAAAGTTGTGATAAAAAAAATGTGATTACCCTCTAGTGACATCACAAGTGGGGGTGTCCACCCAGATGTATGATGTATAGTGGTGAAATAGGGGCCATTTAAATCTTACATCATCAACGTTATTTAGGATATGTGGTCTAAATAGTTTAAATATACGGTATACGCACTATTATATACAAATATATACACAAAATACTTAATCTTTCTTTCTTTTCTTCTTCGTCCGGCTCTTATTAGTAGTATGTACGATATGTATGACAGCATGATATTATTCCTGCTATGATATCTACTGTGGTCTATGCGTGGCGGGTGCACCAACGACAGGAGACACTGGCAGCAGGACCCTCTAGTGACATCACAAGTGGGTGTGTCCACCCATATGTATGATGTATAGTGGTAAAATAGGGGCCCTTTAAATCGTACATCATCAACATTATTTAGGATACTGTATGTGGTCTATAGTTTAAACATATACACACTATTATATGCAAATATATACACAAAATACTTAATCTTTCTTTCTTTTCTTCTTCGTCTTTTCTTCTTCGTCCTCTTATTAGTAGTATGTACGATATGTATGACAGCATGATATTATTCCTGCTATTATATCTACTGTGGTCTCTGGCAGCAGGACTACTTGCTCTACTAGTGCGACCCGAGCGGTGACTTTCACAGTCCACAGCGCCGTGCGCCGTCGGTCTGCGAGGGTGAAAAAGCGAATGAGACAAAGGAAAAAGCATGTTGGTCATTGTTCCAGAAAGGCACTGAGGCTATTTTAATTTTCTCTGTCGGAATGAAGAGCAAATGGCCACTTCAAGGTGACTGTAACCGTGTGTGTGTGTGTGTGTGTGTGTGTGTGTGTGTGTGCATGTGTGTGTGTGTGTGTGTGTGTGTGTTGAGGTAATGGTATGGCGGTCATTGGCGAAAAATGTACTTCGCCATGAATAGAAAATGCATCATCATGTAGTGTTTTAGAAAAATGCATTACAGGAATTGTAGTCAAGCAAAGGTTACACACCGTCGAATAATGGCCTTGTGTGTCTGACAGTGGACGCGCTCACCTCCAGAACCTGGAGGAGCAGAGGAGGTATGAACTCCCCCCTAGGGTACACTCACACACACACACACGCACACACGCGCACACACACATACACACACACACTCAGACACACACACTCTCACCTTCACACACATACACACATACATGCACACACGCACTCACCTTCACACAAACACACGCACATACACACACAGACCCACTCACCTTCACACACACACACACCTTCACACACCTTCACACACACACACACACACACACACACACACTCACTCACACTCACTCACACACTAATTATATTATCACACAAAAACACTCTCTCTCCCTCAACCCGACCTCTCACGTCTGTTTCTGATTTCTTGTGAAAATAATTTTACACGCCATCTTCACATCACCTCTCTCCTCCATGTCTCCCCCCCAACCCTCCAACCCCCCCCCCCCCCCCCCCCCCCCCCACTATTACCCCCCCCCCCTTCCCCCCCCCCCCCCCCCGGCTATCTCCCTGTGTCCCCCCAGTGCTTATCTGAAAGGGGAGAGGGCTCCGGCTGGTAAAACAAACCTCTGAGGGTCTCGGTTGTAATGGGG
>JAOPHQ010001890.1:0-2500 GCA_030340625.1 Merluccius polli | reverse complement strand
CCGTTGTTGAAAAAGTTTCAAATCGGACACTGTGGCCCAACCGTTGAGCTGATGTCTAATGAAGCAGGCAACATGCAAGATGCTGCCCCGTAAGTCTTACTGTGTGTTCACATCAGAAGCGAATTAAGCTGCCAAATCACCGGAAGTCATTCACTTTCTATGGGCAAGAGCGACCGAAAGCGACACAAACGCTACCAGCGGCAAAAGTTGAGCGACCAGACCGACCAAAAAAAGTTCAAGAGGCAAATTACTATGACGCGTTTTGGCTGCAAAACACTGACAACCAATCGGGTTGAGCTACTTGAGCGACAAAAGCGAACGGCAAAAGTGAACAGAAATATTTGCAGCGATACTTTATGAGCGACCAAAGCGTCTTTGCAGCTTAATTCCCTTCTGATGTGAACACACAGTTAGGCGATACAGTGGTTTTATCGAGAGTGAAAGGAGCAAGAAGCACATCAAGCAAGGTACAGTTTGTCCATGCGAGATCATAACCACAGGTGTGAAGACAGCAAAGTGCGTCCATCTCGGGGTCAAGCTAGAGGAGAAGAGAACAATGCAGCGCATGTATAGGATCACATATTTTTAAGTTACACTGGGGGGCCATCATCAACATGGGGGAAAAAACAGATTTTTTCCCCCATTATGGTCAATTGGGTCCGGGTCGGGTCCCATTGTATTACTGCGCGTCCCGGGTCTGTTCGCCATAATATCCAAGGAGGAGAAACACATGGAAGTGCTGTGATGATTAGGCCCACCATTAAGGATCAGATGACAAGAGTGCGACACAAGGGGGGAGAAAAAAAACCACAAGAGCGCAAAGTAAGGGGAAAAACAAAAAGGTTGAGCGGCGCCGGCGAGATGAGTCAGAGCGGAGGACAGGTGCGCGGTAAACATGGATGCCGCCTTTATTCACCGTGGAAAAATAAGCTAAAAAAGAAAAAAATGAATGTGAAGAGGTCAAACCCAGCGGCGCCTCCTCTGTCTGGGCCTCCCTTCGTGCAAAATTGTGGACAAAGACGAGAAGAAAAGTAAGCGCTGTTGAGTTTATGACGTGTGGCAGGTCTTTTATGAGGCTACCATATGTTGTATCCAACATGACACACGTTTTTAGCAGTAGAACGGCATTTTTAGTAGCAATTTTAATCACCGGGTTCGTCGGGTCCATAAAATACCCCCCTGGTCTCTTTCCTCTCAGACATGCAAAGGTAAGGGACTGTAATATCTCAGACAAAAACGGGTCGGTATATATTCGTCAGCACGAATTTCCCGGGTCCATTAGGGTTCGGGTCCGTCATTTTGGAAACTGTGAAGACCTCTAATGGGCACACAGCACAGCGGTGCAATGATGAAGTAACGCTGGGTCGACTTGGAAACATGTCCTAACCTAAACCTAACGGCGCTCGCCACACGTAAAAAAACAACGGTAGTCCGCCGTTGTTTGTAGGTTTGTGGCGGGCGCTCGACGTGTGAAACGACAATTTGCCACGTGAAAATCGAGGGCATGATGTCAGCGTTTTGCGGAAAACCTGCGTTTCACCGGTCCACACGAAAACCGGGTCTTGAAAAATGTCCGTCCTGGGAGGAGTTTTTCAAACGCTTTGTTTAAAGTGACCTGTAAACGGGAGGCCGAAACTAAATTTATAGGTTTATAAAAATACCCATAATACCTGTGGACGTCTGGAGAGTATAATGTCAGCTGGTAAACTCCACACGTCAAAGCACAACCATTTTTACTACAAAACACATTTAGTTAATTTCATACACGATTCAATTCGATCTTAACACATATCTAGTCTGTTTGTTTTTATCTCTACGAAGGATTATTGGCGTACCGCTATATGCAGATTCGTGTTGAACATATAGCGCCATTCCAGTGATCAAGGACTTTGCTTGTGCTGTTAGGCCGCGTGTTAGCATTGGACCGCAGCAGAGAGCAGGTTGTTAAGGTTAAGGATTAAGGCGGCATTAAATGTAATTAGGAAATAAAGCCTTGTCCTCTAGAGGAGACCTCACTGTTCATAAAGACCTATATGTGTGTGTGTGTAAGTGCGTATGTGTGTGTGTGTTTAATATGCAGCGCGATGCAGACTTAAGTCCACTACCTATAAAATCCGGTCTAAAGTCTAAACAAGGGAAATAAATTAATTGAAAGACAATTTACAACAGGTCCCTGTAGGGTTATCTCTCTACAACACACTCTCTCGTTCCTTACAAATACCCCCCCACACACACACACACACACACAAACACACTTGAATACACTTGAAAAGTGCAAACATATAGAGAAGGCAAACAAGTGCTTGTACGCGTGTTTTAGTGTTTGAACCGGGCCGACGATGTGCTATGGCTGCTAGCTGGAATGATGATGAGGAGCGAACGGCTCCAACCGCAAAGTATGTCTCGCAGAGAAGCAGGAAATTGGCGAACATACACACCGTTCACGGCAGATGGTTAAACCTCAACACGCGCGGCGCTTAATAACCCCGAGCCTTGTAAG
>JAOPHQ010001889.1:0-29019 GCA_030340625.1 Merluccius polli | reverse complement strand
CCTTCTTCATCTCCATGCTCAGTGTCTTCTTCATCTCCATGCTCAGTGTCTCCTTCATCTCCATGCTCAGTGTCTTCTTCATCTCCATGCTCAGTGTCTCCTCCAGCTGATCCAGGGATCTCCTCAAGGTCCCTACGTATGATGGAGGACGGACCTCCACCGTGGGTCCAGTCCCCTGGTGGGTGGAGGATTCTTCAGGGGATGTGAAGGTCCTGGAGGAAGTGGAGGTGGTCTTCAGTGTGTGTGAGCTGCTTCACCTCTGAGCTTCTATTGGTCAGATCTTCTATTTCCTGCTCCAGCTCTTTGATGAGGTCTTCAGCTTGTTTCTCTGTGGATTTCAGTTTCTCTTTGACCGTTTGGTTGAAATCATCCCGCTGCTTTTCAACACAGCTGATCAGAGCAGTGAGGACCTTCTCACCGTCGGCTATCTCTCTGTCTGCGTCTGCTTTGCTGCGGTCTACTGTGTCGTTGATCTCCTGAATCTTTCGTTTTCTCTCCTGGATCATCTGCTGAACTTCAGACTCTATCTTCCCCAGCTGGACCGTCTTCACTTCATATTCCTCCTCTAGAGGTACAACAGGATGGGACTTGTGGTCACTGTCTGTGCAGAACTGACACACACACACCTGGTCAGTCTGGCAGAAGAGCTCCAGCAGTCGTTCGTGTTTCTTACACATCCTGTCTTCCAGGCGGTCCATAGGCTCGACCAGCCGATGTTTCTTCAGGCCTGCAACTCTCTGATGTGGCTCCAGGTGGGTGTGGCAGTAAGATGTAAGACACACTAGGCAGGACTTCACAGCCTTCAGCTGGGTCCCAGTACAGACGTCACAGGGAACTTCTCCTGGTTCAACACTAGGCTGCTCTTTGACTCGTACGGACCGTCTAAACTGATCCACCATCTCTGATAAGAGGGTATTGACTCGTAGATCAGGTCTTGTGTGGAAAAGCTCGTTGCAAACGGGACATTTGTACCGGACTTGGTCATCCCAGAACGTTGTAATACAGGTTCTGCAGAAGTTGTGTCCACAAGGTGTGGAAACTGGTCTGTTGAACACATCCAGACAGATGGAGCAGGAAAAGTTGTCCTCAGACCAGGAAGTGATAGCAGAGGCCATTCCTAGACACAGACCACAAGGTTTATGTGTTGAGCAACGCCATTATCTTTCTAATCCCATGACGGGAAGACAGGTTTTAACTTTATCTCACAGTGCTGCCGTTTTACTCACCTTGCTGTAGTTCCTGTCCGTCAGTCGATTTGTTCAAATGCGTTTTCTTTTCCTCCTGAAAGAGAGAACCGCCTCCACGTCGACTGGCTTTGGTTTCGGGGAACCTGAAGTTTCGTTTTCCTGGAATAGACTCCTCCCCTCTCCTCCCCTCTCCTCTCCTCTCCTCCCCTCCCCTCCCCTCCCCTCTCGTTTCGTCTCCTCCCCTCCCCTCTCGTCTCCTCCCCTCCCCTCTCCTCTCCTCCCCTCCCCTCCCCTCTCCTCTCGTCTCCTCCCCTCTCGTCTCCTCCCCTCTCCTCTCGGAGACATGTCTCATGTTGTCGGTGTTTGTCGCAGATGTTGACGCCTTGATGACAGAGGCAGGGGGCTCCCACTTAAACCACTGTGGCCACTGGCGTAACTATCGACGGTGCAACCGGTGCATTGCACCGGGGCCCAGACGCCGGGGGGGGGGGGGGGGGGGGGGGGGGGGGGGGGGGGGGGCGGGAAACAATCGCGCAGTATTCCCCCCCTTCAGCAATCGCGTAGCACCCCCCCCCCCCCCCCCTGTAAGTCTGTATTTGAAAACTCAACACCTTGTAAAAAAGGTTTTGCAACTCTGAAAAAAGCGATTATAGCCTGAAAAGAAATGTCAAACATCTGCAAACATGATTTTGTGTTCTATTTTATCTTCTTCATCATTTTCATCAACACATTTTCAAAGCTAAAATGTTTTCACAAACACATTTTCAAAGTTTAAAAATGTTCGCCAGCGCATTTGCAGAGTTTCAAATCTGACACTGTTCTAACAGTGTATTACTTTGTTTCCCGGTTTCGAAACCTTGTAAATGGGATTCTGCAAACAGCTGTTCGAACATTGAGAAATACGTTTTGAAAGGTTGAATATTTATTTTTAAAAACTTGTAAAGGTGTAAATTTACACCATTGCAATGTATTTTTTCAGAACTTAATTTTCAGCACTGACTTTTCAGAGATTTGACCACACGGGCGCAAGCTTGCGAGTCACGTGATTATTGACACTGTTCTGTCGCTGTTTCGTTTTGAAACTCCTTTAGAGTCAAAGGTCTGAAAACGTGGTTCTGAAAAAAGGAAAAAAAAAAACTTCCTGGGGGCGGGACCATCTTGCTCTAAACCTATTGGTTGCTCTCTGCTGAGGTACAGTCCAATCACATGCGCCGTTGACCGGGCTGTGCGGGATTGACAGTGCTCTGCCGATGACAAGAATAACAAGCGACTTGCGTGGTTGATTTTGTTGTCTATTTTCTGGAACCATGGCTGGTAGACAGGTGAGCAATTGTATTCTATATTGTTTGCGTTCTAACCACCCGCGAGCCTCCTGCGGCTCGCCAAGCTGTAATTTGCAACACGTTCTCATCCCAACTCGTAATATACCGACGGTTTGTCACGCCCCTAGACGTCTGATACTGACGCAAAAGGTATCCTCCCGCGTCTGTGTGAAAAGATCTGTGTGAAACAATCTCATAAACCCGTTCGCGGTGGTAAGAGACGAGCAGAGTCTACAGCGTCCGCTCGCAGAGCAGAGTCTACAGCGTCCGCAGTCTACTGTGAAACAATTCACACCGTCCGTTGAGCAATGATGCTCTCTGACTCATCCCCATGACAACAGTAAACCAGTGACTCATCCCCATGACAACAGTAAACCAGTGACTCATGACAACAGTAAACCAGTGAACGTAAGGAACCCAACATGCTTTGAACAATTGAATGCCAGAATGTCGCTAAGCATTCGGGAAACACTCCCCCAACACGTTACTATATATATATATATATATATATATATATATATATATATATATATATATATATATATATATATATATATATATAGTGTTTTCTCTCTCTCTGGTTTGTGTGACAAAAATAACACGAAAACGTATGAGGCAACAGCGCCCTCTGGTGGTAGGCCTGTACACTAGCGGCTACTACCACTGCTTCCACATCTTTCCCCACTCTCCCTTTACTTTCTGAGCAAATTGTCTTTGGTCAGTAAGAAAATAAATTGTAATGGAGGAAATACCCACATCGTTTTCTAGGAATGGTTGCTTTAATCATTATCACAAATCACACATTTTTCAGAAGCCAGTAATGTAGTTCAAATAATTCATCATCCAAGTGAAACAACAAATAAAACGTGCCACATGCAAGCCCTACACAATAATATCACGACTTGCACGGTGTGGTCTCCATTCCTCAACTCTTACAATATCACAGAGATGTTGGTGCGTTCGTATTTTCTCACCTAGGAACCAAAGCCAGTGGTTCGCGTTTCACCCGGAATAATTAACTCATTACACTCCGTGTGTTTTGGTAGAGCCGTCCAAAGTGCTCTGCGTTACATTATATTATATATAATTATATCCTAAACCTCCCTGCGAAACAGATGAGCAGCCAGGTTAATATATCTGTATTTGTGGAGTTTATCTCGTCATTATATAACTCGATAATTCATTATATAACGAGCGTTGTAGGAACAAACTTCAGTTCCCAACAGGTAAGTTTGTATACAAGTGTTTGGTTGGTAGTATGTCTACCTGAACCATAGTGGTACTGTGAAGTAGTAGTAATAATAGTATAAGTGTATCTAAATGACTTGTGACATAATATCTTCATATTGTCTTTGTGGTGAAAGCAAAATAACGTGTTGATATTATGAATTATAATAATTCGTAATTATGATATAGATTTGTGACAATCTGGGACATATTACCACCGATTAAGTGTCCTACTAATATAATTACCACTAAATCAGCTGCTAAATGAGACTGAACACATTAAGGACCCGGCAGATGCTAAGCTCATTATCACGTCTCGCATCATTTAAATCTCCATCCCTCCAACAGGTAGAGATGCCAAAATCAGAGAAGTTGAGTCCCACAGTTTCCCTGCGACGGCTCCGGGAGCTGAAGTGCGAGCGGTGCGGTCGGCTCTTCTACGCCGAGCCGGACGGACGCCAAAGCTCACGGTCTACAGATGGGCAGCCGTTTCTGTGTGGCAGTTGTGGAGTGACCGCCGCTACGCCTTACCACTGTGAGGTGCGCCTACGTTCCCACAGAGAACAACCACAGGCGACATTCCCAGCTGAGCCAATGATTGAGCAGTCTGAGACCTCTCAGAGTTGCACTCTTGACCGCAGTTTACAGCTGAAGCGTGAGGATACAGAGCCCAGCCCCCTGCTCACAACTACAGTCAACGCACATCTACAGCTGGAAGGACAACAAAGCGTCCCCTATAACGATAAGCCGTTTGCGTGTTCGCTGTGTGGGTCGCGCTTCCCCTCGCGGTATGTCTATGATGAGCATCTCTGTAGGCGCGCAGGAAGACCTCCCTTCTTGTGCTCTGCATGCGGCCAAACCTTCGGTACACTGTCCAGCCTCAGGTTCCACTGTCTACTCCATGACAAAAAACACAACACCTATGACCATCCCTCATGGCCATTCAGGAGCAGCCCTGGTTAAGCCCAAGACTGAGCCGTCTGAGATGGCGCTGTCTCCGGACACCAGCCAGAATGACAATCTTGACGGTGGTTTACAGCTGAAACCCGAGCACCCGGGGCCCAGCGCTCCAGCGTCTTCCCTCCCCGCGCCGCTCACAGCAACCGTCGACGCACTCGCAACCCACTCCGCAGCACGCCCTCTGCTCAGCAAGGGTACAGACACTTTCCCGCCAGCCAGGGCACCCCCACCCTCCCGCCCGCACCTCGCGCCTTCGTCTCGGTCTCCTCGCGCCTCACCTTCAGAGACACAGACCCCTCTGGAGGTTTACCCGGGGCACACACCTTTTGTGCCCTTTAGGCTTACGTCTGCATTTCTTGAAGTCAAGTGGAATCCGAAGTTGTTCCAAGAGAGAGCGGCCCATGTTAGGAAGTATTAGAAAGCTTGGGTTGCATTCGCCCCAAAGTATTGTATTATCGCTCGGGTTGTGTTAAATGATTGAATGAAGCTCGCCAAATCTGGACCAATTCAAAGGATTTTGACCAGGATTTTGGTCAAAAAGTAATACTTTTAAGTGGATTTCTGTAGATACCCTTTGGAGCTGTAATATTCTCACAATAAGTAATGGTTGTGCCATTTGAATACTGGTAGTCACCCTCATAACACAGTGCACCAGCTCTTGTAAGATTGAGTCAGTTAATTACATGACTGATGACTTCACGACAGACATGTTGAAGCAATCGATTAACCATTGTCTATTTTTGACATCTTTAGTGGAAAGAAAGCCTTTTTTAAATGCGATGTTGATTTTTTTTTCTCTGCCACCACATCTACACAAAGAAATGTTTTTTTTTTTGTTTTTTGTATTAAAGTGGCATTCGCAAAAAAATTCTGTTACATTCTCTTTTCGACACCCACTTCGTAACATTCCTAATAATGAAGATGCAAGATGCTTTCATCAATGGGTCCTCGGCTCAATCACCATTGTGTGACCTAACGGGCATTTATTAACACAAAAATCTTGGAAATTATTATTTTAACTCTTCAATGTTACGTGACATGGTTGCATACATTGATGTTTTTTCATTCATATTTCAATGCTTTTATATTATAATTGTGGACTAACTGTATTATATATAGTGCAATTTGAATGTATCAAAGAAAAGTGCTTTTCTGCATGCACTCTGTTTCAAAATGTATCATGTAGAACGACTGGAAATGGATCTGTATGTTTAAGGAAAATGCACATACTTGATCCTATGTGTTACATTGTGGGGTTGTCCTGTCCATCAACACTCAGTCAGGCTGACAGACAGACAGCTGTCTATCATGTACATGTGATTTTGGATCACATGTACATGATACTTGGATTGGGGAAGACTTCGGTAGGAGAAGTCCTATCAGAATACATAGCAAAAAATAACAGGAATAATAATAATACTTATATTTATGTTATTTCCTATGTATTCTGATGAATCATACTGGGCTACCTGACAATGATAACATGTTCTAGAATCAGTCATGGCAAATGGTCTGCATTCTGGTCCCATAGGTAGGCTACATGTTCACTAATCACTCCAATCACTACAGTGTGGCTATTTTATTGTCTTAAACCTACTAGTGTGCATCGACATCTGCTTATCTTTCCAATAGGCATTCTTTTATTATCTTATTTCATTAATATCCCACAGTAGCCTTGAGAGCGTGACTCAAGTCGGTAGGTATTTTGTGCTGAGCCTATAATTGAATGTATGTTATAAGTCTCGTATTGATCTGTTCGCATCCTGCTATTCTACTAGGCTGCACAAGATAACACAATCATAACGCCGAGGAGGGTAACTTCTCCGTAGGCCGAGAGAGGATCCTGAGTTGTAGCGTTATCCCGGTCTACCGCAAAGGAGTTTCCGGTCCATTAGTGCCCATGAGCTGTGGACGCCAGAATTTAAGAACGGGAACACGACAATAAGAACAATAACAAGTACAATAAATGTGGAGTTTTTTACGAAAAAATGAAAAAGTAATATCCGAAACATGTCACGGAAACGGATATCCCTTAATCGGAACTCCCGCCCCCTCTCTCTCGCCAATAACGCTCATTTGTAGTATCCGGTTCCAGGCGTTCCGCCGTGAGACGGGAGGTCCGTTTCTACCGGTTCCTACGCGTATCAACTGGACGCACGCTATTGGTCCATGTGGCCCAATTCACCGATCCCTGATTGGCTGTATCTCCTCCATCCGAAGCCGCTGATTGGACGATACGTCGCATTTGCATGGCTGCATCCGTGACAGGCGAGTGGTGCTGATGCTGTGACAATGGAAGTCCTCCAGTCCAGATACGCATCATCTGGCCCCGATGTGAATGAAACACTGACTTAATAATAAGCACCGAGTTCATCCATTTAAGCTGAGGGCGGCTTTAAACCGTGTCGCGGATTGAACGTCTTTTTATTCCGGCGTCAAAAAAGGGGGTGAGTTCATCCCTCTTGAAACTAAACGGCATGGCGGCTCGCGTTCAGCCGGCTTGCACGTTGCGCTACGTGTCATGTTGAGCAACTTCATCATCATCATCCCTTTCAGTCACCATCACTCAACCACGCACGACCCTATGGCTGCAGATGAAGCGGCACAGGAGGGGGGGGGGGATGCGCGTCCGTTCCTCACTGTCTGTCTGTCTGTCGGTTCTGCATTGCGCACAGCATCCTATAATGGCATCTATCTATTCAACATACAGCAGTACAATGTGTGCATTTGGGTCACGTAGCACGCACTGGGCTTATTGTGTGTGTGTGTGTGTGTGTGTGTGTGTGTGTGTGTGTGTGTGTGTGTGTGTGTGTGTGTGTGTGTGTGTGTGTGTGTGTGTGTGTGTGTGTGTTGTGCACCCTGACTTGTTTAATATTGCATTGCATTGGCCCGCCTGTTTTATGCAAGCACGCGAATATTGATTTCCCCTTAAACGGAGGGGAAAGGGAAGGGAGTCAGTGATGGACAAACCAACCGTGTGTCTGTGCTGCACGCCATGAGTGGTAACCCTCTATATGAGTATGTGGCTGCTGCTGCGGGGCTTCAAATCCCTTTTTTTTTTTTTAAATGTTTGTTCCTCACACAGAGGCTGCAGCGATGGGTACGTTCAGCCGGCAGGACTTCTTCCAGGAGTTGGCCCATGGCTGCCTGCTGCCCACGGCCCAGCAGGGCTTGGAGCAAGTCTGGCAGCTGCTGCTCATCTGCTTGCTGTGCCGACTCCTCTGGATGCTGGGTGAGGGGGGGGTCCAGCCATACAGTGACGCTGGGGGGGGGGGGGGGGGGGGTGTTGCCACGGACAACGCAAAAACGGTTACTAGGCCTACTATAGACTACCGAGTATTAACACAAGTAAACACACACAGCAACATGAAATGCGGTCACTTTTCTTTTAAACGTTTCTTTTTTTGCCGGTCTTTTTTGTCAGGTCTCCCCTCCTGCGTGAAGCACCTGAGCACCGTGGCGGGCGGCTTCTACACCCTCTACCTGTTCTTCGAGCTGCACATGATCTGGGTGGTGCTGCTCAGCCTGCTCTGCTACCTCATCCTCTTCCTGTGTCGCCACTCCAGCATCCGGGGCACCTTCCTCTCCATCACCGTCCTCATCTACCTGCTGCTGGGGTACGCTCTGGCGAACGCCGCCACCATCACGACGACACACACATTCAGCCCGATTCCAAGGCATAAGACAGCAAAAACACAATGTTTGTATGCGTAAGCACATTTGGTATAACATCGGATGCGTTTTGTGTGTGTTGTGATCAGAGAGCTGCACATGATGGACACCACCACCTGGCACAAGATGAGAGGTATGGC
Organism: Merluccius polli; assembly: GCA_030340625.1. Classification (NCBI taxonomy): domain Eukaryota; kingdom Metazoa; phylum Chordata; class Actinopteri; order Gadiformes; family Merlucciidae; genus Merluccius; species Merluccius polli. The sequence goes on along the minus strand of JAOPHQ010001889.1, from coordinate 20,511 downwards.
GCAATCGTCCTTCTTGGCGAGGCTCTGATAGTAGTATGCAAACAGAGCCACAAGTCCATATTCAGCACATGCAGCACATTCAGCAAAGATAATGTTGAGTCACATGACATTTTAGGAATATTATCCTCCATGTAAAGAATGTATAACGACTTACAGAACAGCATCAGCTTAGACGACAACCAACACGTGACAATGAAAACCGAATATTGTTCTTTTTACTTGGGCGCGTCCAGGCTCCCAGATGGTGGTCGCCATGAAGGCCATCTCGCTGGCGTTCGATCTGGACCGCGGGGTCGTGAGCGGCGTGCCTTCGCCCGTGGAGTTCATGGGCTACATCTACTTCGTGGGTAACGTCATATTCGGCCCCTGGATCAGCTTCAACAGTTACAAGGAGGCCCTGCAAGGACGCAGACTGGTGAGCCCGGCCTTTCATCTCATGTTATTTAGATGAGGTTAGATTCGATAGCCTTCATTTGGGGGAAAGCAATTCACAATGGTGCCCTGCAAATGAAGAGCTCTTTTCCAAAACGCAATAAATCCATTTTGACAGTTTTCAGGAAAACACATTTTTTTACCTAGACCCACACATGTTTTGGATAGAAGCGGCATCTTGCAGTACATTTTAAACAAGGAAATATAGTGATTTGGCATGAAATGTTGATGGAGCAGTGAATAGGTTCAGTGCACAGCAAAATGGCATAATAAACTAATTTTTTTTAATATTTGGTGTTTATTGCGTTTTGGAAAAGAGCTCTTCAAATACACAATTAAGATCAGTTATACAATAAAACATGAAAGAATGAGAGAACTATGAGCAGGGAGGAATTTGTGCAGGAAATATATTCTCATTTTCTAACCGTTCTTCTCTTCCTGTCTCCAGAGTTTCGCGTGGCTCTTTAAAGTGTCCATCAGTTGGGTGAAGAGCCAGTTCTGCCTCGTTATCTCCAACTGCGTGGCTCCGTACCTCTTCCCGTACTTTCATACCCATCTACGGGGACAAGTTGCTGCGCAGGTGTGTGCGCGTCACACACACTTAACACACCGCTCAGCTTTCTTTTGTTGTCGCAGATTAATTTTATGTTGTCGTGTAACTTTATCCAATTCCCTTGCACATCCCTTTTCCCCATAGCAAAAAGAGAAGGAAGATCAGGTGAGATGATCGTTTCGATATATTTCTCGATGTCGTCGATGTGTTTTTGTGGTATCAGCGTATCGGCATGCACCTTTGTCCGCGTCTTCACAGTCTCACCTCTGAACCATAATGGATTCCAGCATCCATAATAACACGGTTGAACACGGTTAGACGCAGTTTTGTCCGTGAATGAACCCTTTTAACTCGGAAGGTGCAAAGTGAGGGGGAGGAGGTTGTGTGGTGAAGTTCAAAACGAAGGGAACAGTTTTTTCTGCTCTTCTGTTATTTCTGTTTAACATTTCGTCACTGCTGCCGTTTCACAAATGAAACGATGAAATGAAATGAATTCGCTATTCGTGCTCAGCGCCGGATGCCGAGTCAGCCTCACGATATCGAGTCAAAAGAAAAAAAAAACCCATCAGTTGTTATCAATGCGGCCGTCTCCACCGGAGGCTGCGCTGCTGCTCAGCTGTCACACATGCAGGACTTCAGTGTGGACGCATTTCAAGATGTGTGCATCTCAACATGGCATCTTGTGAACTCTGTGAAACCAACTAATATTTATCTATATTATGAAATGTGAGCCACAGAGAACTAGTTCCTACCGGTTTGCTTAGCTCCAGACAAACACCCACTCAACAACTTGCTATGTTGCTTACTTATTCATTTTGGGCCTCACACACATTATTGCATTTCTAGCGATAGTCCGTCCTGTCAAAACATATATTTTAGAAGTGATGGACGGCATGCTGACTGGAGAATAAACTGACCCTTCGGTTCAGGACGGCGTATAAAATCCCCAAACTGAATCTCAAAAAAGCTTTTTGAATATTCTACTAATAAGAGGGTTGTGTTATAAAACAGATATGAGAAATTGTTCATTCACACTGTGTATCTCTCTTCTATCCCTTCGATTCTTCAGGGGTTCGTTTGCAAGGTATGTTAAAAACAAAAGCAACAATTTCAGAAATTGTTTTTATCCACTGTTTGTTCATTAAAGTGGAATTGGCAGAAAGTAATGTAACGACTCTCCCTCTCCCCAGGTGGCTGCTGGCGTACGAGAACGCTGTGTCTTTCCACTTCAGCAACTACTTTGTGGGCTTCCTGAGCGAAACCACGACGACGCTCGCCGGCGCCGGCTTCACGGAGGAGAAGGACAACCTCAAATGGTCAGGATGACTTTCAGCCGTACCGACACATAGATAGACAGATATCATAGATAGACAGATATCATAGAGAGAGAGAGAGAGAGAGAGAGAGAGAGAGAGAGAGAGATGGATAGATGGATAGATAGATACAAACTTTATTGATCCTTGAAGGGAAATTCAGTCGTCATAGCAGCAATGGTACATATAGTCACAGTGCAATTACCTAAACAGAGTCAATGAAAATAAAAATATCAAGAAATTAAAGAATAAAAATAAGATAAAATAAGTACAAAAATAAATACAAAGTGAATATAAGATGCAGGGATGCAGTGGTGCAATAGATGAAACGGTGCAAAATGGTTTTATAAATAAATAGAAATAAACTAACGGTAGTGCAAATGAATTGTGAATTTTAAGACCTATATGTATATAATATCTAACAAAACGCCGCCACGTCTCGTTCTCCAGGGACGTGTCTGTCGCCAAGCCGCTGAGCATCGAGTTTCCCCGGTCCATGGTGGAGGTGGTCACCGCCTGGAACTTCCCCATGTCTCGCTTCCTCCACACCTGTGAGTGTTTCTGCGGCCGCCGTCGCAGTCGTTGTTTTTCTTCCCTTGACCGCACCGCACGCCGTTTTGTTTGTCCGTTGCCCTTTAGACTCTATGCCTATGTAGGGATGATGAACGAGTGAATCATGTATGTGCTATGTCTTATGTCCGTGTCTTTGTCTGTGGCTTCCCGTTTTGTTTTGTGTGGTGTTTGTCTTGTCTGTTGTATTACTGCAGCAAATCCCGAACAACTTCTGTTGTGTGGCAAATAAAGTTTTGAATCTTGAATCTTCAACTCGGTTACATGCGGGCGTTTGCCTCTCTCGTTCTTCCAGATATGTTCACCGGCGCTCTTAAATTCGGCACGTTTTCCGCCATCATGGTGACGTACGCCGCCAGCGCGCTGCTGCACGTGAGTCCCATGTTTTTTAGTGTAACGCCACACGGATTTCTTTTTGCCTTGGCACGTCTTTGCGTCTCACCGGAAGGATCTGTTGTCTCACCGCTTTCCCTTTGTCTGGTTCCTGCGTCACGGCCAGGGCTTGAGTTTCCACCTGGGCGCGGTGCTGCTCTCTCTGGGCTTCATCACGTACATTGAGCACGGTAAGAAGAACAGCTATCTGTGTTTTGTTCCGTCAGACTATTTTGGCATCGTTCGCAAGCAGGTGCTCCTCTTCGCTGTTAATGGTTTTTGTAGACTGCGGTTTTCTTGTGAGGAGTATTTTTATTGTTGCTTCGGGTTTTTGTGACGTCGTTCTGTCTTTCAGTGTTGCGAAAGAGGCTGGCGGCCGTCTTCAACGCGTGTGTGCTGTCAAAGAAGTGTCAGCCCAACTGCACTCATCCCAACAAAAAGGTACCGTTCTTTATTTGCATTCATGTCTGAGGTTGTGTTTTGTTGCGTTTCCATTTATTCCTCATGCGTCGGCCTTTCACAGTGGCCTCGCCATGAACACAAGCAATGATGAAACGTTATTCGAGTTATTCCAGACGAACGCCGCCCAGACCGAGTGATTTAGACGGCTATGACGTCAGCGGGGAGACGTCGGTTTGTACCGCCAGCCCCAGAAAACAATAGCAAACGCGACTGCAGCAGTTGCAAAACAGCACTTCCATGGATTTCTTTTTTGTCTCGCTAATGAGAACATTTTTGGGAGTTTCTTCTTTGGCACAAGTCCTCGCAAAATCCCATTCGGCTGATTGTGAGAAAAAGTGCATCAAAAGCAGCAGAAATTGTCGGGAGAGATAATAAATCATGCCGCAAATAAAAAAAGGCTGTTGAATTTGCAACAAAGTTTTAAAAAAAGGGATACGCGGTTAACTATCGCATGTCTTTTATCAATTCAATTTTATTTATAAAGCACATTTCATGCACAAGGCAGACTCAATGTGCTTCACAAGAGGTAACCATAGTTACAGTAAAAACAGTTAATTAAAAATCAATTAGGAATCAATTGAAGAGTGCAAGTGCAACATCATCATATGTATGCCATCTTCACCACATACACACTTAGACTCATACATGTGCACCCACTCACACACACACAACCACACATGGACACACGCACACACACACACACACACACACACACACAGTTCAGCAGAATGCTGCTGAATAAAGATAGGTTTTTAATCTGTTTTTAAAGATGGCTACTGATGTGGATTTTTTCTTAAGTAACAATAACAATGATGATGTCGCTCCATGTTGCCGTGTTTCCCGTCGTCGCCAGGCGGTGTGGGTGTATGTGATCAACGCGGCGTTCAGCTTCCTGGCCGTCCTCCACCTGACGTACCTGGGCGCGGTGTTCAACTCCAGCGTGGATTACATGGACCAGGAGGAGGTGAGCGCCACGCAGGTCGCTTCTCATGTAGCGGTGGCTATGGGGGTTTGACTCCCAGCCGAAAAGGCACCGGGTTCGATTCCCCAATGTCCACAGTCTACCTCATTCTAGAGCCGGATGGCTAATCCCAAACCTGCTTTTAAGTAATAAAAATGTCCGCTGAATGCAGGGCTGGGTGTCGCCAATGATTTCCCAAATCCATTTGATCCCGATTCCGCTGGGCAATAATTCAATATCGTCGTTTATCATCTTTGAATGGTATTGTATCATCATGAAATGAAGATATATATTCCCTGTTTTAGAGTCTAAATGAATTACGATGAGAAGATAGGCCCTTAAAACGATATGAAATATGAGGTTTGAAACGTCAGAGAGAAAAGGAAAACTAGTTTTAGTCCGATGTCTTACTTTAAATGTCCATAAACTTTCCCATAGTTATCGTCATAATACATTTTGAAACCCTGTGTTTCCTCTCCTGCAGGACGACGTGACCCACCACACCATCCAGAAGTGGTCTGAGCTGAGCTGGACGAGTCACTGGGTGGCGTTCGGCTGCTGGGTGTTGTACCGCATCATCCTATAATGGCGAGAGAGAGAGAGAGAGAGAGAGAGAGAGAGAGAGAGAGAGAGAAGGCGGACAGAGGAGGAAATGAGTAAGAAAGCAATAAAGAGACAACTGTACACAACGACTGCCTCACACATAACACACACACACACGTCCGCCTCCCCCCCCCCCCCCCCCCGCCGCGACCTCATCACACCAGGGCCTGCAAGAGCGAGCCCCGAAACAGTCCAACCAATCAGAAGAAGCTGTGCGGCGGGCGGCACCACGCGTGGAACGAGATGGCTGTCATTACAACCTGGGGACGGGATATTTTATACTTATATACTCCAGATCTATACAACCCCCCCCACCCCCCCCCCCCCCCCCCCTCAGCCTTTTCCTCTGTACTTCCTTTCCTCTGAGCTGCAGTCGCCAACTTCACATGTTGTGACCGCGGCTTCAGGTAGCTCTCCGCGAGTCGCAATCAATAGCTGTCGGCATGGCGACGGCGGCGGCGCTCGGCCTGTTTTCACCGGACACTTCCAAGAAGCCATTATCTGGGGCTCAGCGGCGGCGGCTGTGAGCGATGGCCGTCCTCCGGGGCTTTCCCTCGGCGGCGATAGGATCTTATCTGTAGATTTACAACGTCTCCACTCTCTTTAGCATGTACCGTCTCGGTAAACAGACCACAGCCGTTCAGATGGGGAAAAAAAGCACATGTTTAGGAAATAAAGAAGAATTTTATTATTAGCAATAGTATTTTTCCTATTTGTGAATTTTTGATAGAGTGAGAAACATAACTAACTCATTTTATTTACCATTTATCAGTGGTTTAGTAAGTACTGTAGAAATTTTAAAAAAGGGGATTAGTGCTAGAGGTCATTTTCATCAGCCTGCATGTGAACGCCTCTCTGTCTACAAACAGATGGGTGAGTGTACAGGGCCACAGGTTAATATTATATGTATAGTTTTAGAGTTATAACCTTTTAAAATTAGCATAAGATTCTAATGCACAAGAAAATCCCCTTAATTTTTGTCCTATTTCTATTTAATTTAAGACATCTTCCTGTGTGTGCCCTACCACCGGTTGGGAGCCACTATGTAATGACAGTATGGTTTGTGTAGTTTTGTGCCATGTATTTGTATTTATTTTTTTAGCTGTGAATTTTATCTCTGAACACATCACTCATTAGTCCATGTTCTGTGTTATAAACATTATTCCATTATTTTATATATTCATGTTTCTGTATGGGAGTTATTTTTTCATGTTTTTACATGTTTTCATTTAGTCGGTCCCTTAGTAATAAGCATTTGTAATTCACAATGTTTGCTGTATTTTGTCTTATTTTTCTGTGTGTTGAGTGTTTATCATGTTTCTGATTTTTCTCATGTTTGTTAACAGTTAACAGTATTTTAAGCTTGTTTAAAGATGACGTATTATGGGCCTTGCACAAGCACCCTGTCGTGCCAAAAATGATAACCCCAAACTATCTGAAATGCTGAACGAGCTGAACTGTATTGTTTCTGACAAATTGGAGCCTCTGCAAATTATGCAATATTTTAAATACAAGTTTACATCAAAACCTGATGATTATCGGATTCTGCTGATTTCCCATTATGGAGTGTGTGTGTGTGTGTGTGTGTGTGTGTGTGTGTGTGTGTGTGTGTGTGTGTGTGTGTGTGTGTGTGTGTGTGTGTGGTGGATAGCTGGTTAAAGCAGCAGCCGCACCTGCAGGCAGACTGATGGACTCTGGAGCCGGGCTCCTCCAACACACAGGACACAGGGGATGAAGTGGCAAGATGCTACAGCCAGAGCAGGTGTTAAATGCTCTCTCTCTCTCTCTCTCTCTCTCTCTCTCTCTCTCTCTCTCTGTGTCCCTCTGTGTTTGTGTCTCCCTCGCTTTGTGTGTGTGTGTGCCTGTATGTGTGTGTGTGTCTCTCTCTCTCTCTCTCTGTGTCCCTCTGTGTTTGTGTCTCCCTCGCTTTGTGTGTGTGTGTGTGTGTGTCTCTCTCTGTCTCTGTCTCTCTGTCTCTGTCTCTCTCTCTCTCTCTCTCTCTCTCTCTCTCTCTCTCTCTCTCTCTCTCTCTCTCTCTCTCTCTCTCTCTCTCTCATGTGGTTGTGTGATAATAGCTGACTTATCCTGCGTGCCGATTACTTCAACACCCATGTTTAACACGTGTTTAACATCAGATGAGGACACAAATGAATAGACGCCATACTGCTGTAAGAAATAAGTGTTTATTTCAATGTTTATTTACAAGAGGAATGAATGGACAGCCACTCACGTTCCAAGGGTCATATGGGGGATGAGAAAAGGGGGTGGGGTTGAGTTTGGGGGAGGACCGGGAAGGTCTTCAGTGTTTCCGCTCGGAGCGTCGACCCCTGGGTTGACCCCCCCTGCGTCCCTTTTTTTTTTTTTTTTTTTCCCGAGCGTCCGGCGAGCCGCCATGCGGTGGACTCGCGTGGCGAAGGGAGGAGGGAAGGAGGAAACGAAGAGAGAGCGGGTGAGGAGCAGAGGAGGAGGAGGAGGGTGGATGACAGATGGTGATGGATGGAGATCACGCCGTGTTCTCTGCTGCTCCGCAAGGCGAGCAGATGCTGTCTGAAACCCACACGACCGGGGGAGGGGGGGGAGGGGTGTGGGATGGGGGGGGGGTGTGGGATGGGGGGGGGAGGGGGCGAGCCAGGGGGGAGATATGTAGGTTAACTCAGCCCTGTCTGCCCCGGGCGCCCCCGTGCTTACGGCGGCAGGACCCCAGCAGCGTCTCCAAAGCCATCTTCACAAACGCCTGGAAGTTATTGCTTCTCTCCCTTCGGCTGTCCTGCTGGGGGAGGACAGACAGACAGACAGAGCACTTCAGCGGCGGCGGCGGCGGCGGCGGCACACAGCGGCGTAATGAAAACCTCATTCTCCAGATGAGGTGGGAATGTAAACAGAGCCATCAGGCTCTCTGTAAAGGGTGTCACTAACAGGGGCCATGTTCCCGGGGGGGGACAGGGGGACGCGCCCCCCCCCCCACCAATGTTCAAAGAGAGCTCGTTTGCGGCGATGTGAAACACGATTGCGTCCCCATGGTTACCGATGATGTAAATATGGTCTCAGTTGAATGCTTACCTCCTTGCTTCTTGTTATCATCTCCTTTCTGATCACCTTTCTTCGGCTGCTCCTTAGGACTCTGAGGTTGCTGTGCAAACAGAATTGAACAGTTTAATAAGTGTGAACAAATATCATATCAATATAATGAAACAGATGAGATGGATGCCGAATGTAAGTCAGTTTCATACCTTGGGAGCTGACTTCTTGTCCGATTTATTACCTGTGAAAAGGGACGCAAACGTTTAAACTTGTTGAGGATAATCGTTTGCGGTAACAGGCCGACTAGCGTGTTGTTAAACATTTTGCTATGGCGCGTTAATCTCTTTTATTGCACTAATAAACACCACACAGCGCATGGATGGGCATACTGTGTGTGCAACTTAAAGAACAGTTATAATATATCATAGGCCTATATATTATGTAAGCTATAAGTGCGTTTTCCTTTACATACCTTTTGTTCCTGGCATCTTGGCTGTGGTCCAAAGTCTGTGATTTGAAAATGCGGTGCCTGGGTGGTGGTCACCTCGCTCATTTATGGGCCGCCGCTGTGAATGGGCCGGTCATCTGGGCCCCTTCGGGAAACAACACCATCAACAAGCAAAGAGCCCAGTCAGCTGAGCGCCGGTCCACCCGCTCTGTGGACCTTTGCTGAGCCAGGCGAAACCTCGGAGCTGACCTTTTAATACCGCCATTGTGAAGGCGCTGTAGTTGTGCACTGTTGTTATGACAAGAAAGCATCTACAACACGCTTATAGCTCATATATATATATATATACGATCGTATTTTTATTTTATGTTTTGCACAAGGCCTATTTTAGACATCAAATTGCTTTAAAGCTGGACTTGGAAATGTTATATGGGGAACCAATAATTAAATCAATTGGCTTAGGAATGCCTGCAGGCCCACATGTAATTGTCATGCATCTCATTCTGTTATTTCAATGATTGTTTTCCACTGTGTTGGCAATATTTATAGCTTTGAAATAAGCTTATTGTTGCCATCAAAGTGGCCTCTACTTGAAATGTAACAATAGACATTATTAGCTAGTCCAATGGAGCATTTTATATTATATTGACATATATTGACATATATATTTCCATATTATTATTACTATTACTATTATTAATATTGTTATTATTAAACATTTCTAAACTATAACTAAACGACATAATTCTATGATGGGCTCCTGAATGGTGTTTAATGCGCTACCATGGGTGTGCAGGTGGCCGCATTCGCATGCTCCAAATGTGCGTTATTGGCGAGAGAGAGAGGGGGCGGGACTTCTGACAGAGGGATATCCACTTCCGTTTCATGTTTCGGGTATTGCTTTGTCAAATCCTTCGTCAAAAACCTCCATATTTATCCTCCTCTTCGTCGTAGTAGTAGTTGTTGTTGTGCCACTTGTCGTGTCTTTCATCTCCATGCTCCGGGGAGCTGTTACCCGGCGTACAACCGCTCCCCGGAAGTACAAGACCGGAAGTCGCGTTGCGGTAGACCGGGATAACGCCACAACCCGCCATGAGCGGCCTCTCCCTCAGCCTAATGGTCGCGTAGGGGGCTCGCGCTCCCGTGTCACGGTTGCATTGGGGGGGGGCGGGGCTTTGCCGTGTCACGTGACTTGTCCAAACCAGCGATGGGAAGAAGCTAAGGAAGGTGAGCCGTCCTAACCCGGTTCTGCTGTTAGTCCGCGGACATAAACATGAATCCACCCGCGTTCAAATGTGTGCTTGTGAAACGTGCGGGATGTGGCGGCCGCGGATTCGCGCGCCGCACCCGCGGAGACGAGTTGCTGGCGCGGAGGTTACGTCGTATGATGCTAGGCTGTTAGCATTAGCGTTAGCATTAGCCTACCAGCCCTGTTGGGTCGGCCTCCGTTTCTGCTTTAGCACGGCTCACCTGATATCATAATTATATACATATATATATAATTAAATACACTATAAAACCCTGCGTGCTAGCTGGCATGGACTCCACAGTGGTGTGGCCATGGTAACCACCATGACGTAATCTCTGTGTTCTGTCCACTGACACAGAGTGTGCCCTGGCTGTGGTTTCTTCTCCATCCTGTGCTTGTGGAATGGCCGCAGTTTGGCAGCAGGTGTTGGCAGTGGACGCAAGGTAAGACCCGGGGGAGCAGGACGGGACGCTGAGGCGGATCCAGGGGTCATCAGTAGGGGGGGGGGGGCTTGTACATCAGAGTGCATCATGGGATCACACGCCGCCATCTTGTGAGGACTCGTGAGAGAGAGCGGTGGCGCTGTGAAAATCCTGAAGTAGACGTCGGCACGCCGTAACCGGGGCGACGACAACGTCTCCCCGTAACGACGAGTCACTTCACCATTAACGACAAAACAGTAAACCAGAAAACCGCCACCGCCAACGCCATAACTCACAAAATGGCGGCGATGCATCATTGCGATGCGGCGTCCCGATGTACAAGCCCTTATAGACCCGGCGTGTACATTACCGGTTGGGTGACGTGTGTCCGTCTCTCCCCCCCTTTGTCTCCCCCCCTTGTCTCCCCCCCCCCCCTCCAGGTACAATGCTTACCGCACGCCTACCTTCCCGCAGTTCCGCACCCAATACATCCGCCGGCGCAGCCAGCTGCTCAGGGAGAATGCCAAGTGTGGCTTTGAACCGGGTCTGCGCAGGCAGTACCTGAGGCTCCGCAGTCAGCTGCTGGCCCTGCGCTACGGACCCTTGTCTGAGCAGAGCAGCTTCAGGGCCAGCAGCGTGCGCAGCTCCCGCACCACATTGGACCGCATGGAGGTCAGACCGAGGGAAACGGAGCTTAGAGAGAGGGGCAGTGAGATATAGATCCACTAGTTGGGGTGTGGGGGGGGGGGGGGGGGGGGGTAGAAGTGGTGCAGGGTTTTAAAAAAGTCTTAAATTTAAAAAATGTCAAATTAAGGCCTTAGAAGGCATTGGCGCTAACGATTATTTTCATAGTCGATTAATTCATGATAATTTTATTGATGAATCGGTGAATCATTTAGTCTAGGAAACGTCATAAATAATTGCAAATGCCATCACAAAGTTACCAGAGTCCAAAGTGATAAATTCGCTTGCTTTATCTGACAAGCAGCCAAAAAAATCTTAAGTATTCATTTTATAATGATCCATTTACCTGAGAATTTCTGAAGCATCAAGGAGCAAATGTTTTGTATTTGTGCTTGATAAATGAGCTGAACGATTAATCCGTTATATAAATAATCGACTAATCGTTACAGCCCTAAAAGGCATTAAGTAAGTATGTGAATATAGTCTTAATTATCATTTGCATAGGTCTTAAATATTGTTTGTGACAGTCGGGAGAGGAAAAATAATATACCTTAAACCAATCAATGTCAAACGTTTATGTAATAGATGTATTTGCCTGCATGAGCTGTGTTGACCGCTGCACTGGCGTGACGATAACTTCATGTGTGTGCAGCAGGATATGCAATGACCACTTTACCATGGCAACAACAATCCCAATGAAGTCCCTTAAGACAAAGATCAGGTTATCAGATTAATGACTTAACTGAGCAGCTTGGTTGGAAAGGGCTGGCGTTCATTATGAATCCATATATAAAGCATAGGATAACTCTCAGGCTGTGTCTCTGTTGTATGCAAATAACATCCCTGTCGCACCTCTCCTCCTCCTCCTCCTCCTCCTCCTCCTCCTCCTCCCCCCTGAGCAGGACTTTGAGGAGGACCCTCGTTCTCAGGGGACTCGCGGTCACCGCCGGTCCGTCAGCAGAGGCTCCTACCAGCTCCAGGCCCAAATGAACCGGGCGGTTTATGATGAAAGGTACACCGGCGCTAATAAATCCCTGTGGCCGTACGTTTCCGTCCTCGCCTCCCGATGCGGCGGCGGCGGCGGCGGCAGCGGCGCTCTCTCCCTCGGTTTATTTATTCCTGCTGCGTAGCGCTATGGCTTTCTCTTAAGAGTTATCGCCTGTAAGCTGTCAGCGTGCGGCCCTCGTGAGTAACCATCACATCCGTCATATCGGGTTGTCAGCTTTAGGACGCGGCGGTGAGGTGTATTATATTGATTGTGTTCGTCTGTGGTTTGTTCTTGTTTTTTTTGTTTTTTTGATTTTGTGGTTCTGGCTGCAGGCCGCCGGGCAGCTTGGTGCCGACCTCGGTGGCGGAGGCGAGCCGCGCCATGGCGGGCGACACCACCCTGAGCGAGAACTACGCCTTCGCCGGCATGCACCACATATTCGACCAGCATGTGGACTCTGCTGGTAGTTTTTGTTTTATTTTGCACCGTCCTTGACTTTAGTTACTTACTGAAGAGCAAAGAATTAATTTATTCTTATTTATTCTTTATTATTATTAACATATTGTATGTTTGTACGTCCTGGAAATTAATTAGCACTTAGCATTGTATAGGTAGATAGATAGATATATCTATACTTTATTGATCCCAAGCTGGGAAATTGCAGTGTAGCAGCAGCATTACACACAGTAACAACTCAATTAATTAAATAATAAAATGCAATATAAAAAATGTATAGCATCTTACCGCAGCTATCCATGCTTTATACCAGAAAGGAGAGCTAAACCTCGCACTTATGGTGCACCTAGAAACTAGTTCTATTGATCTACAGTGATATATTATTGTTTTACTATCTACTGACAAATCTACTTAAATGTAAATTCATATTGCCCCCCCCCCCCCCATTTTTATCTGATTTAGTTCCACGGCTGCAGTTCGCCAATGACGACAAGCACCTCCTCGCTTGCTGCTCATTGGACGGCACCCTGTCCATCATGACGCTGTCGCCGCCGCCGGCCGGCGTGAAGGTGATCCTGAAGGGCCACGGCGGGCCGGTCACCGACTTCGCCTGGTCCCTCAGCAACGACGTCATCGTGTCGACGTCGCTGGACGGGACGCTGCGCATCTGGAACACGGAGGACGGCCGCTGCAGCCGCGAGGTCCGCGACCCGGAGTCCAGCGAGCTGCTGTGCTGCACCTTCCAGCCCATGAACAACAACCTCACAGTGGTGAGTGCGGCCGCAAAGCGCAGGCGGTCTGTCTGTCTTTCTCCCTCCCTGAAATAAAGAATGCTGAAACACAATTAACAGTTACTGCAATTGTGCTAAAAAAAACAATCGATTGAAACGAGGCATCTGCTTTAAGCTCGTCGGTCTCTGTTTGTTATTGTTGTTGCACACACACAGTGTTGTGCTTTGACCTGATGTTTCATGAGCGTGTGTGTGGGCGTGTTTTCTCCGGTGAATATCCACGGCTAGGTGTCTTCTGTCTTCAGATAATCATAACATTGCAGCAAAGGTCAGGCCTACTGGAGGACTTACTGTCTACAACAGTGGTTCTCAAAGTGGAGTCCAGGGAGCCCCTGGGGGGTCCGTTGGCATATGGCCAAGGGGTCCGCAAAATAATTAATAAAACTCATTTATCAAAAATAAAATTACATTTTTTTTTTAAATTAAAACAAGTGGACCTTTGAGATAGCGACTCCCCTCCCACCATAATTCTTTTCAAGGGAAAGTTAATTGAGTCAGTAGGGGGAGCACAAGATTTTCAGTGCGTGTTATTGAACACATTTCCTGGCGAATAATACAGAAGATAAAACCTCGGATTCAGGTCTCCGCTTCTTTCACTTCACCACAGCCCATCGTTTATCTGTGTCCAGTTCGCGATGAGCGCACAAACGTCGACAACCAAAACAATGTCGATGATTAAAAGGCCTGTATTATTTTTTTGGATCAAGTGGTCCGGTCCACTTGTACCAGAGCCCCGCTAGGACCCTCTCGCCGGGCCAGACAATTAGCCGTGTCCCCCCCCATGTCCGCTGCACCCTGCCAGCGGAACAGACTGCAGAGCGACTTTAGATCTGCTCCTCTTTTAATAGACTACTGTTCTGATGAGCGCCCATGCGTCGCAGCCGCGTGCATCCAAAGCTCCTCTCTCTTGTTTCTAGTCGGTGAGTCACTCTTTTGGACGGCGCAGCGCTGTGCGCAGTGAGAAGGCACTCGCTGTGGTTATTTTTACACGGCCAACGTTGTCCCACAATTCATGTTGAGACCTTCGCTGTGTGCGGCGATGGAAAAAAAAAAAACCTAAATGGGCTGGCTCATTTATTTTTAATCTATATAACATGTAAAGCTACGCACGCATGCACACACACACACACACACGCTAATTCCCAGGGGTCCTCTCAATGTTGGCAAAGGTTATGAACCGGTGCCTAAGCGCGTGCTGGTGGACTGTGTGGTGCAGGTGGGGAACAGCAAGCACCACCTCCACGTGGTGAACATCTCCACGGGGAAGAAGGTGAAGGGCGGCTCCAGCAAGCTGACCGGCCGCGTGCTGTCGCTCTCCTTCGACGCCCCCGGCAGGATCCTGTGGGCCGGCGACGACCGCGGCAGCATCTTCTCCTTCCTGTTCGATATGGCCACAGGTAGACGTCAAGGGCTGCTTGTCAGAGTGTGTGTGTGTGTGTTGGAGTGTGTGTGTGTGTGTGTGTTGGAGTGTGTGTATGTTAGAGTGTGTGTTTGTGTGTGTGTGTACCAGTTGACTGTCCTGGTTTTTTATGTCTTGTATAATAATAATAATAATTTGTGCCTGTGGTTCAGAGCAAATTGGGTTGATCTGTGTTTCTGCTTGTGTCGGCTGTTTGTGCCCCCGCTTCCACCCCCCCCCCCCCCCATCCCCCCCCCCCCCCCCCCCCCCCCCCACACACACACACACACACACACACACACACACACACACACACACACACACACACACACACACACACACACACACACACACACAGGGAAGCTGACCAAAGCCAAGCGTCTGGTGGTGAGCGAGGGCAGCTCCATCTGCAGCATATCGGCACGCTCGTGGATCAGCCGGGAGGCCAGGGACCCCTCGCTGCTGGTGAACGCCTGCCTCAATAAGTTACTGCTGTACAGGTCAGTCATACGCTACTATACCTCACTGTACAGTTAGTAATGTTACTGTACAGCTCAGAGTAATGTTACTGTACAGCTCAGAGTAATGTTACTGTACAGGTAGTAATGTTGCTGTACAGGTCAGAGTCATGTTACTGTACAGGTCAGAGTCATGTTACTGTACAGGTCAGAGTCATGTTACTGTACAGGTCAGAGTCATGTTACTGTACAGATCAGAGTAATGTTACTGTACAGGTCAGAGTAATGTTACTGTACAGGTCAGAGTAATGTTACTGTACAGGTCAGAGTAATGTTACTGTACAGGTCAGAGTCATGTTACTGTACAGGTCAGAGTCATGTTACTGTACAGGTAGTAATGTTACTGTACAGGTCAGAGTAATGTTACTGTACAGGTCAGAGTAATGTTACTGTACAGGTAGTCATGTTACTGTACAGGTCAGAGTCATGTTACTGTACAGCTCGGAGTAATGTTACTGTACAGGTCAGAGTAATGTTACTGTACAGGTCAGAGTCATGTTACTGTACAGGTCAGAGTCATGTTACTGTACAGGTCAGTGTCATGTTACTGTACAGGTCAGAGTCATGTTACTGTACAGGTCAGAGTAATGTTACTGTACAGGTCAGAGTAATGTTACTGTACAGGTCAGAGTCATGTTACTGTACAGGTCAGAGTCATGTTACTGTACAGGTCAGAGTCATGTTACTGTACAGGTCAGAGTCATGTTACTGTACAGGTCAGAGTAATGTTACTGTACAGGTCAGAGTCATGTTACTGTACAGGTCAGAGTCATGTTACTGTACAGGTCAGAGTAATGTTACTGTACAGGTCAGAGTCATGTTACTGTACAGGTCAGAGTCATGTTACTGTCCAGGTCAGAGTCATGTTACTGTCCAGGTCAGAGTAATGTTACTGTACAGGTCAGAGTAATGTTACTGTACAGGTCAGAGTAATGTTACTGTACAGGTCAGAGCCATACCTCACTACTGTACATTAGGGCTGGGATGATATCTCCTATCCTATCTTATCTCCTATCACCATATTCTCTATGTATTGCGATTCTGAAAGTATTGCGATTCGATATTACGATTTAACACTAGACCACGGGAAAAAGGTGAATCATACACGTCTAGAGAGACTGTAAATCATGAGGAATATTTCCTAAAACGATTCAGTCAGTCTTTCTTCTTCAGACGTCTTTCAGACTCCAGCAGCGTCATTGCTATACTGGAGGGCTTGAGGGAAGGTTACATGCTAATGTAGCGTACTTCTTGTATGCATTTCTTGTGAAAACAAACATACTGTTAAAACAAATAATATATAGTAATTAAAATCAATTCAGGCATTAAACAATCGATTAAAAACTGTTTTAAAAACAAAATCACGATACTTATCCTATTCCATTAGCAGCACAACAACAGATCTGCCTTCCCTGATACGGACGGGGCGTGGGCGTAGACTCTTATATTACGTTATAATGACGGTGTCATTTCCCATTTCCTCCGGTGTCGTGTTGAACCCGACGTCACAGAGTGGTGGACAACGAAGGAACGCTGCAGCTGAAGAGGAGCTTCCCCATCCAGCACGGCTCCCAGCACGTCCACAGCATCTTCTGTCCCCTGATGTCCTTCAGACAGGGGGCCTGCGTCGGTAGGTCACCGGCTGCAGACTGGCGTACCGAGTCTCGCAGCGGGGCGGCGAGGAAGCGGCTCGCCGCAGTGTAATGCTGCGAAACGTGTTGAAGAGAGAGAAGCGTT
Organism: Merluccius polli; assembly: GCA_030340625.1. Classification (NCBI taxonomy): domain Eukaryota; kingdom Metazoa; phylum Chordata; class Actinopteri; order Gadiformes; family Merlucciidae; genus Merluccius; species Merluccius polli. Next base: position 3,532 of record JAOPHQ010001889.1, on the reverse strand, counting down.
GTGGGGCGTCGCCGCCGGGCGTTTTCCTTTCGTCTCGCGTCACACGACTCTTGGGTTTGGATTTGGACACACACACATGAGTTGAATGTGTGTGTTGGGACTGCTGTTGATATGTTTTTGTTTTTGTCTACCTCTTATTGCTATTTATAGTATTAAGTCATTTATTATGCAAGACTGGAAACTGGAAACTAAATTGCCCATCTTGGGATAAATATCGTTTTTTTGCTAATCTAATCTAATCTGGATTTTGGTGATATTGCTTAATAGCAGTTCATGAAACAACATTTAGAAAAATCCGTTGGGAGTGTTTAAAGCTCGGAAAATATTTTGACATCATTCCTTAAACATATCGCGTCGATGAATGCGTAAAGAAAAAACAACGAAGTCATCCATAGATTTAACAGCGAGGTGATTCGCTGTATTAAAGTTAAATCTGGACCGTGTCATCACGTCTAGTAAAACGCACTTTGTCCTCCTCTGTGGTTAACAACAGTGACGGGCAGCGAGGACACCTGCGTCTACTTCTTCGACGTGGAGCGCAACACGAAGGCCATCGTCAACAAGCTGCAGGGCCACGGCGGCCCGGTCCTCGACGTCAGCTTCAACTGCGACGAGAGTCTCCTGGCGTCCGCCGACTCCACCGGCATGGTCATCATCTGGAGGCGGGAACAGAAGTGACCACGCCCCTCGACGACGCCCCCCCCCAGGCAAACGCTTCCACGCACTGCAACACACTCTCGCGCCGTCCACTCGTACGTCCATGTAGGCTCTGATTCGTTCGTCGCATTAGTCAACACTCCCAGAGTTGTACACATTGTTGTGAAGGAGAAGGGGTTTTTTTTTTTTTTAAACGGTGTTTTAAAGGAACTGTATCTGGGTGTCCTTTTTTTTTAATCATAAATATAATATAAACTAAATAAAGAGATATTGCTGCTCCCATGGACACGTTCATCTTAGTCTCCCGCTCTAGTTGAATATGGATTCAAACAAACTAATATTTGTTTAAATCCTATTTAATACATTCCTTGGTAACATGCGAACGGTCTCGCTGGCATAGAAGTGGTTAAATCAGCAGTTCCTCGGTCCGCCTTATCAAGAGCCCTGGACTGCCGTCTCTCTGTTTCCTCGCTTCTGCAGTCTCCTGTCAGCCTGCCGTCGAACCGGCAGCCAGTCCCTGTGTGGTGGTGTAGTGTGATGTGCATGGCATTAGATCCCTACTGACACTTGAAATTAACCATAAAACATATACGTGTGTGTCTATATGTGTTGTGTGTGTGTGTGTGTGTGTGTGTGTGTGCACTTGCTTGTTTAACGTCACGAGAATGGCAGATTAATATAATTTATTTAATGCACACATGATGAATAAACTACTGAAACTTCCTGTAACATAGTTGTGGTCCTTTCACTCTTCATAAGATATGATGGGTGCTATCAGAAAAAACAAATGTGCGTATGTGACTGTGTGTGTGTGTGTGTGTGTGTGTGTGTGTGTGTGTGTGTGTGTGTGTGTGTGTGTGTGTGTGTGTGTGTGTGTGTGTGTGTGTGTGTGTGTGTGTGTGTGTGTGTGTGTGTGTACATAATATTTGAATGACCAGATGCTCCAGATAAGTACCATCACAACTCACACAATGGCGTTTGTAATCATTTTTCTTGGAAGTGGTTCCCATGTTCTGCAGGTGCGTCCTATTATAGTGCAGATATGTAGTAATAGAGTATTAGGACATATTTGCATCCAATCTATGAAAGATTGGCGCCGAACATTTTTTAGGACCGTGGACATTCATAACAATACATAATCATCCGAGTTTCAGCCGGAGTGTATGAACGGAGATTGATTGAAAACTACACACAGGCCATATTATTAAGGAGACCTGCATTCAATAAAGCAGCGTTTCATTTCACATATTTGAAATATTTGCGTCTACAAATCCCAAGTCCAATTTGTTAACCCATACGTGAGTCATTTTTTCTCTCTTTTAGTAGCGAACATGGGTGTACCTATTAATTTAGCGAATAACCACATGTTATGTATAACTATTAGAACCGACACAAGGCCTAAATGATGAGGCTTTTATTGGAGGCCGCATTGTCGGTCTGAAGTGGCGTTATTGTCGGTCTGAAGTGAGGACCTTGAAGATCCTCACACACTTTAAAGTCCACACGAGCATAACAAACCCTCTAAGCCCCCACACCAGAGCTGAGAGGCTAATGCAATGTGTAAACTGGAACATCACTTTGCAGCAAATTAGCGACGCTACAATAATCTCAGTGCCGCTGTATCGCCGTTATCAATGTTGTTATTGTTAACAAACATGTGAGGCTCGCTCTCTTTAAGCATGACAGCACAGACGGCGTTAAGCGTCGTGTGCGTCTTTTTATATATCGGCTTGTGTGTTTTTTCGTCACAGTGGTCCGTGTATTATTATTATTATTAAACCTCGCCGAGCCCAAACCCCCGAAACAAAAAAAAAGCATCAAAAGTAGAGTCTTTATTAATGAGTGGGTGAAAGAACCGCCTCAGTTTTAACTGTACAGATACATAATATCGTCTTGCGAAGGAATTACCAGACACAAAAACCCAATGGACCTCATTTCCCCTCCGAACCTCCACAGCCTTTCCCACAGATATACAGTTTGATCTCCATACTCAGATCTATGAAATGCAGGGCAATGCATGCTAATACAGTATGTTGTGCACGTGTACACACTTAGAAAACCTACTGCACAAATATGCATATATGCCTAACATGGGTCCGACGTTTCCATTTCCATATATCCTCACCTGGAGAGACCACTTGGTCTCGGCCCGGTTCTGTGCACCCACCCCACATCTGCAAAAGCGTCAAGTCCCACATCTGCATTGTGGATGAACTGATCCACGCATTCAAATGAAACCATTTGAATGACAAATATAATCGCCGTAGAGACGCATGGCCGTCGTGATACCTGGCACTTTAAATGCTTAATACTACTTTGAGGGGGAATCTTTTGCAACCAAAAAAAAAATAATCCATTTGAATTATTTAACAATATTTAAAGAAAATGGCACATATCATTATCAAAGTCGCATTGAAATCGTTGACCTTTGCTCAGAATGTGCAGGTGGGACTTTTCCGTTTTCTCAGCTCGTTATCATTCATTTGTACAATATTTTCTGCATTGCATCCCAATTAACATACCGTACGTCCACTGCAGCGTTTGCATGGATTCAATATAAGAAAAATTGTTAGAACAGACTTTTCGACTTTAGGCCAACAAAGTAAAGTTACCTTTAAAATGACATTTTTTAATGGAACCGTTTTGTCGTCAGTATTTTTACCATCATCTCGTTCTCTCGCTCGTTCTTTCCCTCCTTTTCATGTTCACCTCTTTCACACTCACTCTCACTGAATCTATGCTGTTTCTCTCACTCTCTCTCACACACACACACACACACACACACGCACACACACACGCACACACACACATACACACACACGCACACAAACACATATAGAAAAAAGAGCTGAAATATATTAATCCCTACAGTCTA
>JAOPHQ010001888.1:0-45962 GCA_030340625.1 Merluccius polli | reverse complement strand
ACCTAAAAAAAATAAAAAAGTGAAGCCTTTCACTAGGGTTAGTGCTTTTGTGAGACGATGGATTGTTTCAGCACAATGGGAGACCCATTTAGGCATTTGTGTTAACCGGAGAGATGACATTCCCTTTCATGCCTCCTCCTTTGGCATGTCTGCAGCGAATGCCAAAAAAATTCTTACTGCTGACGAACATGACCACATGGTCAGCTCAGTGTACACTCAGCAGATATAAGACACTGTTGAAAAAGCTCTGATGTAAACATCATGATTAAGACTGAAATGCAAACTATAGCTCTATCAATTCAAGTATTGGAAGTGTCAGGGTTGCCAAAAACTGTTATATTTGTACAACGCAAACTTGGAAAAAAGGAATTTAAAACAAAGGTGGTTACTGCAGCACTTCAACAGTGAAGTATGGATGAGCACAATCAATAAAAAAACAAAAAACAAAACAAACAAAAAACAAAAGAATTATAATAACAATGATAAATACAAATATTTCTTTTTAACTTGCCTTCATGGGAATACAAATGTGAGATCTGTACTTCATGAAATATGTGCTATAGAAACTATAGGCACATGATTAGGCTTACAAGGGGGTAAATTAGCAAAACCAAATCTATGAATGGCTTAACTTTGTGAACAATATATCCATGCTTTATATACCATCAGTTCAACAGTTAGAATCTGATGCTGAAATTGATGCTATTTCATGTGTTTGTTCTACTGTTAGTAAGCGTGTATGAAAATATAGTTTCAAATCACATTTCAATTCTCAAAACAACAATGGATCAAAATTGTGTTGCTTACTGTTCTCAGATTGCCCTCTAGTTTGTCATTTTTAACTACTATTGTGTTTAACGTTATGTTTACAGATTGATAGCTCAAATCATGATGTACAATTGCAACATTTGCATTTTTTTTTTTTACTGTTTTAGTCCACAATCAATACAAAAACATGATAGTAATTGGAATATCTTCATCCACCTGTACATGTTTTTGTCATATCGGTATTCATGTTATCTATATTTTTTGATGGTGCAGGCGAATTGCCTTTTTGGACATTCATATTTTCTGATGATTCTGATCAATAACTATATTGTGCATTTCACTTTAATAAATCATATCTTTAGTAGTATCTCGTTTTCATTATAAAGTGGAGTCTCTAGAAGAAATAGGTGCACAAGCGAATCACAAATAATATTAGACATTTAAATGATTTCTGAAAAAATTATACCATTCCATCTTATCATTGAACATTTTTAACTTTTTAAATACAATATGTCTGTCTGATGCATTCCCCAAGTACACTAGTAATGACGCCTCATTGAAATGCTTTGCGAGATGCAGATACTTAGTTCATGTGCTCCCCCAGTGGCCACATTTATATTGGCCCAATGATTATTGTATGTCCTACAGAAAGATCGGTAGCCCTATGGCACTGCAGTAAAAAAGAAAAAGAAAACAAAATTGTCACAATGTAAAGAGAAAAAAATAATAGTCAAAATAGTCATTGTTAAAGTTTCATTTTGATTCAATGTCGTCCTTTGTAAATAAACAAACAATAGAATGGTTTAAATAGTAATAATACTTTTTGGTTAGTACAGTGAATGGAGACTGGACAGCTAAACATGTAAACAAGATAGAAATAGGTGGAATAGAGCATATGAGCATTTGGTGCTGAAAACCTATGACACACTTTAGAATCAATTTCTACCCAAGGTGTTAATAATTAATGAGGACAATTCTCCAGCTCCCCTATTAGTCATCCTTTTTGCTACTGGGTTTCCCCAAAAGCCCAATAATGCTGGATTAACCCAGACAGTTAATTTAAAACCATGTGCTGTAAAATCCTTTGTGAGGAGACCAAAACATGTCAAAGCGTATATCAAAGAGCAAGCTATGGAGGTGAATTAATCTGTGTTGCTTATTTCTGTGGGAATGGTGGAGCCGTAAAGTGTGATCTGTACAATAGTACAATAGTAAAAATACATTTGAAAAAATAATTACATTATTTTACAAAACTACTTGGTTATTTTTCATAATGGGGGTAAACAAAGTAACAAAAAAGTACATAACCCTCTTTAATAAGTAGCTCTTTACTTTTTAAATATGACAACAGATATTTGTAATGTCTATAACACAGGGTAATAGCTTTATCTGGACAACTACAACAGCACCTGTCAAGCAAAGGATGAATTTTACAATCGTCCAATCTTTTTTTTTTTTGGGGGGGGGGGGGGGGGGTACACAGCAACCCCCCCCCCCCCCCCCTTTTTTAACCTAAAATGAATTTGAGTATAAAGCTCAGTACTTCGAGTATGTTCATCCATTTACTACTTTGTTGAGAAAACACGTCAAGCAACAATATATAATATAAAGGGGGGGGGGGGGGGTTGCTGTGTACCCCCCCCCCCCAAAAAAAAAAAAGATTGGACGATTGTAAAATTCATCCTTTGCTTGACAGGTGCTGTTGTAGTTGTCCAGATAAAGCTATTACCCTGTGTTATAGACATTACAAATATCTGTTGTCATATTTAAAAAGTAAAGAGCTACTTATTAAAGAGGGTTATGTACCTCTTTTTGTTACTTTGTTTACCCCCATTATGAAAAATAACCAAGTAGTTTTGTAAAAATAAAGTAATTATTTTTCAAATGTATTTTCTACTATTGTTACTATTGTACCAGATCACACTTTACGCGCTCCACCATTCCCACCTCAGAATAAGCCAACACAGATTAATTCACCTCATAGCTTGCTCCTTTGATATCCGCTTTGAACATGTTTTGTGTCTCCTCACAAAGGATTTTACAGCACATGGTTTTAAATTAACTGTCTGGGTTAATCCAGCATTATTGGGCTTTTTGGGGAAACCAGTAGCAAAAAAAGGCATGACTAATAGGGGAGCTGGAGAATTGTCCTCATTAATTATTAACACCTTGGGTAGAAATTGATTCTAAAGTGTGTCATAGGTTTTCAGCACCAAATGCTCATATGCTCTATTCCACCTATTTCTATCTTGTTTACATGTTTAGCTGTCCAGTCTCCATTCACTGTACTAACCAAAAAGTATTATATACTATTTAACCATTCTATTGTTTGTTTATTTACAAAGGACGACATTGAATCAAAATGAAACTTTAACAATGACTATTTTGACTATTATTTTTTTTCTCTTTACATTGTGACAATTTTGTTTTCTTTTTTCCTTTTTTACTGCAGTGCCATAGGGCTACCGATCTTTCTGTAGGACATACAATAATCATTGGGCCAATATAAATGTGGCCACTGGGGGAGCACATGAACTAAGTATCTGCATCTCGCAAAGCATTTCAATGAGGCGTCATTACTAGTGTACTTGGGGAATGCATCAGACAGACATATTGTATTTAAAAAGTTAAAAATGTTCAATGATAAGATGGAATGGTATAATTTTTTCAGAAATCATTTAAATGTCTAATATTATTTGTGATTCGCTTGTGCACCTATTTCTTCTAGAGACTCCACTTTATAATGAAAACGAGATACTACTAAAGATATGATTTATTAAAGTGAAATGCACAATATAGTTATTGATCAGAATCATCAGAAAATATGAATGTCCAAAAAGGCAATTCGCCTGCACCATCAAAAATATAGATAACATGAATACCGATATGACAAAAACATGTACAGGTGGATGAAGATATTCCAATTACTATCATGGTTTTTGTATTGATTGTGGACTAAAACAGTAAAAAAAAAAATGCAAATGTTGCAATTGTACATCATGATTTGAGCTATCAATCTGTAAACATAACGTTAAAACACAATAGTAGTTAAAAATGACAAACTAGAGGGCAATCTGAGAACAGTAAGCAACACAATTTTGATCCATTGTTGTTTTGAGAATTGAAATGTGATTTGAAACTATATTTTCATACACGCTTACTAACAGTAGAACAAACACATGAAATAGCATCAATTTCAGCATCAGATTCTAACTGTTGAACTGATGGTATATAAAGCATGGATATATTGTTCACAAAGTTAAGCCATTCATAGATTTGGTTTTTGCTAATTTACCCCCCTTGTAAGCCTAATCATGTGCCTATAGTTTCTATAGCACATATTTCATGAAGTACAGATCTCACATTTGTATTCCCATGAAGGCAAGTTAAAATGACAATATTTGTATTTATCATTGTTATTATAATTCTTTTGTTTTTTGTTTGTTTTGTTTTTTGTTTTTTTTATTGATTGTGCTCATCCATACTTCACTGTTGAAGTGCTGCAGTAACCACCTTTGTTTTAAATTCCTTTTTTCCAAGTTTGCGTTGTACAAATATAACAGTTTTTGGCAACCCTGACACCTTCCAATACTTGAATTGATAGAGCTATAGTTTGCATTTCAGTCTTAATCATGATGTTTACATCAGAGCTTTTTCAACAGTGTCTTATATCTGCTGAGTGTACACTGAGCTGACCATGTGGTCATGTTCGTCAGCAGTAAGAATTTTTTTGGCATTCGCTGCAGACATGCCAAAGGAGGAGGCATGAAAGGGAATGTCATCTCTCCGGTTAACACAAATGCCTAAATGGGTCTCCCATTGTGCTGAAACAATCCATCGTCTCACAAAAGCACTAACCCTAGTGAAAGGCTTCACTTTTTTATTTTTTTTTAGGTAACGCTCGACTGGGCATCTCGCATTTCACCCATGCCATGTTTCAGAAATATTCCTCTATAGAAAAACATTTTTGGTGGCCGCTAGCTAGTCATTTGATGTTGCCGGGGCAGAACATGTAAGAATGAGTCTTGATATTGGGGGAAGTGACATGTTGCAGTATGATTATGTCATCATAAGTGGAGCTAGTGAGTGATTAAATGCTGAAAGAGCACAAATTAAAAGATTTTCTCTTTAAAGGAAGACCAAACACCCTGTTTAAGCTAGTCCCCACCACTATCAAAAGGTAAAACATGCCTTCTGGCACACTTTGGGTAGATGCTTTTTTGTTATTTAGGGGCGGAGCTATATTGCTGTTTGCTGAGTGTTTGATTGACGTTACCTTGTAACCCAAAACTGCCAAAAACAGGTAACGCATACAATAATATGTGTTTAAAATATAGAGGGCAATTTGAGTTCATTTTATATGTTCTTACTTTTTGGACCAGGATCAATCCATAGCACTACTATGTAACCCACTACATCACTTTTAATTTAAAATAAGTTGTTGTAGCGTTTGTTTCTCCTTTAACAGAACTACTCACAGAAGGTTTTACATGTGTGTCATACACAGCCCTGAGTTAACAGTGTTCTGTTATTTTAACTTTTAATTTAATTTCTTAAAAAGATGTGCCCGGCCCTGTTGTTTTCTCGCTATTTTGAGTAAAAAAAACGACAAAAGAAATGGCAGTTGAGGTCAGGTATGTCTACTTTCATCATTATAGAAGATTATGTACTGTGAAAACAATAATTAATGATGCACTAGCAAAGCCAGGAGCTTCCTTTGGAGCACAGAGTATGCAAAAAGAGTTTATTAGTGCAAGATGATGTGTATTAGTGTAGATGTGTATGAGTGTTTCAAAAGTGCTGTGCTAGTGCTCTCAAAATGCCCAGGTAGTCCACTTTTGGAAAAACAGCTTGGAGCATCTGTAGAGCAGTGGAGCATAGCAGAGTGTTGTAGCTATCTTAATAAAATGACTGAAAAAGATTTCAAGCTCTGGTTATTGCTGCATGTTTGGGAAGTACTTTCTTAAAGTAGACACAAATTAACTGGTGAGTTCAGTGTCACTCTTTTGTATTATTAATAAATATCTGGTATAACTGTTTTTTTGTAAAAAAAAAAAAAAAACATTCGATTTTTTACAATAGACCCTTTTGACAGCTGTGTCATCGTAGGACACACAGGTGTCATTACACTTATGGGTCTGCTCCTTTTACGTACCAGGGCACGGGAAGCAGACTAAACTAGTGAAGATAAGTCTACTACCCATGCCCTGTTACATAAAAGGAGCAGACCTATAATTAGTGTTATGAGGCCATGTACGACAACACCTCCGTGAAAAGGGTCTACTATTGTTTCTGATTGGCTCAACAAGTGAGAACAACACCTGGGACTAATTTTAACTAATTAGAAACTGTGTCTACATAACCTGAACAGAGTAGCTAATGGCTCAGCTTGTTTCAGCCTAGACTCATGGATAGCTGGGGAAGGTGTCTATCGTTCTGTGCCCCCTCTCCTCATACATCATGTTCAGAGCTCTGATTAATGAGTTACCATAGCAGCAATTTATGCAATGTTGTCTTTTTGTTTGCATAATGTCCTTCCATGACATTCCCTGTAGTTCATGGGGATTCTGTTGGGGATTCTGTTTTCTTTTAGGTTTTGTCTCATTCAAATTTTGGCCACCTAACTGCACATTTTAACTACATTATGCTTTGATAATATGTTTTATAGTTCATATTTTGAATTGTACTGTATATACAATCTGTCAAATTTGTAATACATTTTGTGAAACATTCTATGCTATACATCTTGTAGCACTCTGTTTTGGACAGATAGCTAGAGCATAGTTTCGTATTGTATTATCTAAATGTAATGGAGAATCAGATGGTGCTAATATTAAACAGGTAACTATTGTGGGAGAAAACACCTATAAATCTGTTCAAACTCGGTCAAACCCCACAATGAGAACATGACCAAGAGCCAAACGGATAGAACCAAAGATCCTGCCTGCCTTTTCCCCTTTGAATCGGACTGCAGTAATACATTAATCAATTCTAATTCTCAATTGACCTGTAATAGACTTAGTAGAAGAAAAAATCATTGAACATTATAAAAGCTTGACTGGCAAAACGTTTGGAAAACAATAATTGCATTTTAAGAAAGCGCATATGTTGAGCCTGTGAGGTCTCCAAACATATGCTAAACATAGGCTGTGATTAATACAATTAGCAACAATAGCATTTTCCTGTGGGTAAAAGCACAGCTGTTTCTCTTTGATCCTATCGATCAATGGGCAGTCGATGGAGGCAAGGGAACAACTGCAGGCCGGCAGAACGGACACACACGGCCCCTGGGGATTTCACCCCAGAGGTTGTTTGTTCTTGTGTGTGTGTGTGTGTGTGTGTGTGTGTGTGTGTGTGTGTGTGTGTGTGTGAGGGAGCATGCATGCACAAATCTGACTCATAGTCCAAATGAAGATGCATGTAGATTTGTAAGATGTGCCAATTTATGTATGTTTAGGCATATCTTTATGTAATAGTGTGGTGTGTGGGTGTAGGTTTCATACTTACATGTGCATGTTTGTGAGTGTATGGTTCTACCTCCCTGGCTGTGTGTGTGTGTGTGTGCACCCTAGTCCCCTTTGTGTCTGTGGTCTCATAACTGAAACCCTGAGAGAGCTCATCAGGGGTCCTATTGTCTTTTTGTCTGTCTCTCTCAAATAATATTTGTTTCCCATGAAAGTAAACCATTTTAGCCAATAGATATTTTCCAATTGCACCAATAGGTATTTATTTAGTGAAAACTAAAAACATTCTGAATTTGATTGGACTGTGCACTGCCTCTTGCAGCGATTACAGGGGGGTTGATGTAAAAAGAGTAATACACAGAATGATCTTTGTTTATTTGGCATACTTTGCTAGATAGGTAAAAATGGTTGGTTTCCATGTCATGGTGTCTCTTATGACACATAGTGTATTTTACCTTAATATATAACATGCTTTTGCATTTCATTGTATTTGTGTGTCAACATGGTTGCAGAGCAGTGTTTTCCTAGCTGCATTATTATCTCTCACTATCTGCCGTCATGCATGCATGCTGGTCTGTTTGTCTTCCACCATCCATTCTATTATTTTATCCATCCAGCCATTTATCCAATGCTCTCATTCTTCCCTGTATTGTCTCATCCTATACGTGGGCTGAATTATATGTAGTCTTGCTCACTGTGCAGTTATTGATTGACTCTCTGTCTCCTAATGAATTGGCACCTCAAGGACGAGTAACCAGCCAGCCGGGGCCATAATGTCTACCGTGCTGAAGGCAGCTAAAAGTGAAAACAAAACAATGACCCCTAATGCCACGGATATAACACTTACTGAGATTTTTTTTCATGAGCTACCGATTACAGGTTTGTCATGGTTTTAGTTTTTTAGTTATTTTCCACATTCGTATTCTGTTAAAAAACATGAGCTTTTTGTGTACATTACACCATGTTTTAAAATGGTACCCCGACAATCCTGGCAGCCAGTGATGGACAAATGGAGGGCTTCTAGATAAGTACACTGATAGTCGCATAAAGATAGAATGAGGGGAACAAACAATGCTTCATATCAAGGCAATGATGGAGTGATGATTAGGATTTTCATACTTTTTCAAACTTTTTCTGGATACGAAATCGCTGTTATAAAATGTAAACAATGTATATTTCATTCTACCCTGGTGATTGATTGGTTGGTGTACGGTTCAGACTTTAATTTCTTTTTTCCAGGGTTAATGTAGATGTTCATTTAATGTTTGAGTGTGTACCGTGACAGTATGAGTGTGTGTGTGTGTGTGCTGTGGCTGTGTGTGTGTGTGTGTCTACTGTGACAAAGTGTATGTGTGCTAGCCTGTGACAGAGTGTGTGTGTGTGTGATTCCTGGATGCCTGGGTGATTACGGTTGGGTTGGTGTGTGGCAGTGTGTGTGTGGCAGCATCTCCTGTGTTTTGTCTCTTCACTCCATCATTGTTTGGGGAACACATAAAGAGGGGCACATTGCTGCTAATGCCAGAGGTGACGGTATTGATCTGTGACTAAAAACGGTGGGAAACTCATTCTGCCTCAATGTCATCCTGTGTGCATGTGCACGTGTCACTGTTTTCAGGAAGGAATGTGCACACACCCAAACTCACTACACACACGTATCGCCTGCAGTGTTTTTGTTTGTTTAAAGAGCAACTTGCCGGTTGGCCTCCCCAGTTCATTCATGTGGGGAAAGTATGTAGCAAATCGATTTCAAAATGACTTTCTTTTTTTTTTTTTTTACTTATGAATTACAGCTGGACTTTTTTTTGTAATGCAGCGTGCAAACAAAAAACAAATCTAGCTGGTATTCTAAAACAAGGGAATTCATTTCAAACTCGATTTGCTGCATACTTTGCCTGCACATGAACGGTGGTGCCAACCTGCACGTTGCTCTTTAATGGAAAGCGGGTGATCATTCAGGACAATGTGATCTTATCAATGTATGTCCTGTCACCCTTCATTCCATGATTGTAACTCTCCAATATGGATTTAGCCATTTCCCTGTGTCATCGTCACCCTCCTCTACTACCATCTACCGGCTTCAGTCGATGCCAAGTTGCTCTTAACTCTGCACTTGTTGTAAAGCAGAGTTATGTGTGTGTGCGTGTGTCACATTCACATGTGTGCGTGCAAATGGGTGTGTGCTTGTGTGAGTATGTGTGTGCACATGCACGGGCACATCCATGTGAGATGTGAACAGGGTGTCCACTATTTCTGTAGGTTTGGGCCTCCTCCATCTATCTCTGTCTCTGTATCCCTCTCCTCTCTCTCTCTATCTTCCCCTTCTCTCTCTCTCTCTATTTCAGAGGCTATCTCTCTCGCACTCTCTCTCTCTCAAGATGGATGTGTATTTGTGAGAGACAACAGCATGAGTCAGGTTGAATATCTTTTGTGTGATGAATAGTATAGTATATATTTTGTTTTTTGCCATAGAGCTACACATGTATCTCCGTGAATCATGTCTGTTGATAGCTGTGCTCATATATATATATATAAGTATATATATATATATATATATATATATACATATCTCCCTCCGCGTAGGGTGTGGAGCCCCCGTCTCTGTTGGAGGTAATCAAGATAGCGGTGATAAGTATGTTCCTCTTAGAGGAACATACTTGAATACTCAGTCTCTAAAAGCCAAATTGAGTAGACCCCCTGCTCAACTCTGCCTAAAAAAAACATAGTACAAAACTGCACATGAGAATGGTGTTCAATATCCATATTACAACCAACCAGACAAGTGAACCAAGCTAACTGTCGAGTGTTGATATTACTTATGCACTGGCTCTAGCAAGACTCCAGCAGTGACAGACATAATTCTTTCAATAATATAAATAATGTATCAATAATGTTTATTATTAATAATAGTAATAATGATGATGATGATGATGATGATGATGATGATGATGATGATAAATTGTGATAATAACACAAACAAATGTACTTACACTATATGAAAACTATTACTATAATGTGTTGCCTAGGTAACGTGAAAAAAAAGCTTTTCTGTCACAGGCTGTGACCTAAACGAAAGGCAGCTGCCTGCTGCCTTGCTGTCTAGCGAGACAGTATCCTTTGGAGGCAGTGTTTTTGTATGAAGTAACCTATAAAGGAGTCTGGATTGAGACAGACTTCCTAGGCAGTGATGCGTCACACTCACAACGTCATGATGTTGCAAAAATGATAACTATCTGTTATATTATCACCTGTCGTTCATTGCAAAAGTAAAGCCGGACACATTTCTTAAGCATGCCTCCCTGCCTCTGAATGCTGCTTGAATAGGCAGCATTTTAGACGTTTGGGACATGTCAAGATCACAAATAAAGTTGTCAAACGGATGAAAAAAAGAAAAAGCTTCTTGCATCGTCATGGAAACGTACCCGGTAGGTTATGTAACAATGAGCTTTCATTTTGAAACATAACATGCCACTTACTGTTGCTTAATGAGTTGATGATTTGAGTATGAATCTGAATGTTAAATATGACTTGAATATTGAACCTAAACAACCCCCCAAAAATATAGTTCTGGCGACGAAATTCCACTATAACACAATTTTATCAGGCCTTTCATCACTGTGTTGTACAAGCTTCTTCATTAATTCACCTAATTCACAATACTGTGATTTAAAATGGAACACCTACAATGACTCGCATACACGAGAGTTGAACAGTAGCTTTTGTTTTGCTGATGCCAGTCAGTGCATAAACCTGCAGGACGAGTACACCGGGCCAGAAGCCCGGTGACACATTAACACTGTGTGTTGAGCTGAGAGGCAGAGAGAGCCGAGAGGTGCACACAATAAGAACCACTCAGACGCCCTCTAATATGGGATGAAAACCACAGGTTTGGATCAAAGGCCCCTACCATTCCTCTCAATATGCATTATCTCAGTCGTTCTTATCCTCTTCTTTTTACAATGACTCCGAAACACACACACATGCAAGGGCGCACACATATGCACGCACACACGCACACACCCACCCACAGTACAGAATACAGTGTATTCTCTTTTGTATATACATTGATGCATGCCACCCCCCCCCCCCCAACGACTGCTTAAAGTCATATAAATAAAAGGTTATTTTGGTACTAAAACATTTTTTTGTACTTTTGATGACTGAAAAACAAAAAGAGCTCATGGCTTTCCCTAAATGTCTTTCCTAAAATATCTTCCGATGCAAGGGCACCAGTCCAGGACCTCCAGGGTGACTGATCCATTCTCTTTGTCAACTCAATTAGTTTCAATTCAAGGGCAAATCACTGTGAAGAGCATCAGTCATAAACACCCTTCAGTGCTCGTGTCAATCTGTGATTTGTTCGGTTCATAATGTGTTACGATCATTGAGGTCAGATCAGTGAATGATTTCACTTTTTTCACATTTGAGTTAGCCCTAATGATGATAAAATGAGAATTTTCTTCATTCATTCATTGATGATTATACAAGCATCTTTCACATTCTCGCTGATTGAGACTTCAGAATTAGAGAACCATTAGTGCTCCCTCATTTCAGAACTTTTAGAGTCACAAGAAGCAGTGTGGATGGCATTGCACTGAATAACTGAAAATGGTATGAAGCGATGAGCTTTAACTCAAATGATTCCGTCGGTCCCCATGCGTTGTTAAATCCATCTGTCCATTAGTTCAGTGTCAGTGTCTCATTCATATTGTTGCGCAACCACAACACAACCACACAGCACAAGGTTGACATGTCTTTCAAAGGTAATTTGGGGTTGAAAGGTGAGGCTTTCGTTTTATGTCTGTGTGTTTGTGTGTACGTGTGCGCATGTGTGTGTGTCTGTGTGTCTGTGTGTGTGTGTGCTTGTGTGCATGTGTGCGTGTGTGTATGTGTGCACCAAAAAAAGAGCCGCGAGGGAAGCAGCCATCAGTGACCTCCGGAAATATTTTACATTAAAAAGAAAAGAATAGCTCAGCAGCTGGGGTGTCAGGACCCCCCCCCCCCCCCCCCTCCCTCTTCCTCTCTCTCTCTCTCTCTCTCTCTCTCTGTCTCTCCCTCTCCCACTCTCTCCCCCTCCCCCCCTTCTCCATCTTCCCTTGATCGTGATATGCCTGTCCTTTTCCTACACTCTGCCCCTCCACTCCTCCCTCTCATCCTAACACCATCCCAGCACTCCCTTGATTGCCCCCAGTGCCTCCTCTGTTCCCCCCCCCAAGGTTCAATCACCTCTACCTTAGCCACCCCGGTTAGGACATTTATTTTTTTCATTTGGCGCATACACACGCACACGCACACACATGCATACACACGTACACATGTGGGCAGACACAAACACATGCAAACTGTCCTCCCATTTCCCATCAGTGCAAAACCCCATTTGACCTCAGTGAATGTAGCCATAGGACTCCCATTGATTGATGCATACAGATGTAATGTGTGTGTGTGTGTGTGTGTGTGTGCGCATGCGCGCATGTGTGTCTGTGCATAAGCCTACTTTGTCCGTTCACCCCTTCCCAAGCTCAATGTCACATGCTTGTTAGCTTCCCTAGTCCCTCTAAGTTGAGTGCGCGTGTATGTGTGTGTGCACGTGCTTGCCTTTGCTGTGCAATGATTGAGATGGAGAGAGTGATGCAGTGCTACTCGTCTGCATGCGCAATTGGAGCGACAGACAGACAGCTTGACCACCCTAGATAAAGACTGGGCAAAGCTGTGATTGGTAGATAAAAAGGTGAATCAACCCATAAGGCATCTCTCTCTCTCTCAGATTTTTAAGTTTTGTTTTATTTGTCACATGCATGATTGTCCACGTACAACAGCAGTGAAATGAATTGCAACAACTCCCGACTGTGCACAATATATAGGACATAGGTAGAAAGAATGAATGTACACTAAAGATAAAATAGAAACAGAAAATATACAAATGTGCAAGACACTTCACAAGACAAGTTAAAGGTCCTGTAGACAATGTTTTACTTTTTAAAGTATCAATATAAAGTAAATGTTGATTGCACAGTGTAATGGCTACAGAATAATGACACCATCGGAGTTTAGATTGGTTCCCTTAGCTTCCCTATAAGCCTCACTTTCACTATGCAATTCTGTCTGCCACCGGGTACGATCTGCTAGGAAAAAGGGTGCATTGGCTCCATTTATGGCACAAATAAAACGCGTCAACCATTGTGCATGCAATAGGGTGGCCAGAAGTCCGGCTTTAGGCCGGGCCGTCTGGTTTTTCAATGTCCTGTCCGGCGTTCGGCGCAGCATCAAGCCGGATGCATATTTGTCCTCCTTTTTAAGACAATAGGCTTGAAGAGCGGAGTTCTAGACTCTGTGCTGGGACGCAGCACAACATTCAATGCAGTCACATATCTGGTTTAACTAGGGTGACCAGATGTCCTCTTTTGCCCGGACATGTCCTCTTTTTGAGACCTAAAAAAAATGTCCGGGCGGATTTTCAAAATCGTCCGGGATTTTGTTTTCAAACATGCAACATCGGAATTTCCATTGCGTTCGCTGACCAACTAGTCCCGCCCTCCCCCCTACTCAGTTCTGTTGGCTTTGCTTTGAGTGGCAGTGAGTAGGGGGAGTTACCTGCATACGTAGGGTCTGACTGTAGAGCTACCGTCATTGGTCAATAGCCTTTTCTGTGAGCTTTTAATTGGTCAGTCTGCACCTCAGTGGCGCGAGCAGCTTCCTTGTTTATCAAAGAGAACGCAGGTACCGGCGGCATCTCTGCGGCTATGCCGAAATGTAAATGCAAGTTCACGGATGAACTAAAAAAGAAATATCCATGCTTTCGTCTTGGTCGCGATCCACACAAAGCTTTTTATTATTATAGCCACTTTTTATTATTTTTTTAGGTTATTGTATTATTTTATAGGGACAACCATTGAAAACGTTTACTTTAGGCCCCCCCCCCCCCCCCGCTGAGGTGTCCTCCTTTTCACAAACTCATATCTGGTCACCCTAGCGTGCAACCAAACCAGGAGGAATAGCACTTTTGTTTACCCGGTAGCTATCGGTAGCTATCCCCATTAGCTATCGCCAGTAGTGGAAATGGCGGACGGTGGAACAACCGAAGGAAAGCCAATCGGATGACACTACTTATATCTGCGTACACTACGTTTTTGCATTGAGTATACTACCTGAGTAAACCTCATGTCGTGACTCACCAGGGGATCCAGTCAGGCTACCAACCCATTTCGCTTTTCTCAACATACTAAAGAATTTGTATCTGCTTTTATGTCTCCATTATAGACTAAATTAATGAATAAACTCACGGTTTTCTTCTACACCCCCCTTCACCCCGACGCCAACCCCTGCTGCCGATACTTGTTTGTGCGAAGCAATACTCATGGTATACTCAAGCAAAACTATGGTATTACTATGCAATGCACATCATTAGCTTCAATACCATCATTAGCTTCAATAGCTTTTGCCTGTTCCCAAATATGCTTCTTTCTTTCTTATTTCCAAAGTGTTGACTGTTTCTTTCGCAGAGATTTCCAAACAAATGTGCGTCTTGTTTTGTTTGTGGTTGCTAGGCTTGGAGGAAACGAAAAGCGATCCGGTTTGTCTTTGCGACAGCGATGCAAAAATAATAACACTTTGAAACGCTAGGGAGGGAAAAGTTGAAAAGTTGTCTACAGCCCCTTTAAAAAATGCAGTTTGTATCAATGTACGGTATGTACGTACAGTATGTAACAAATGTATGTACAGTACAGCATATGTAGTGTCAGGGCTGGGGATGTAGAGTGCAAGTATGGGTGAGTTAAGTGTGTAGTGATTTATGTGTTCAGGGTGCGTATTGCCTGAAGGAAGAAGATCCTTCTCAGGCTTTCAGTCCTGGCTAAAGGGAGCGGAGACGCTTGCCAGTGGGCAGCTATTGAAACAATTTGTGGTTGGGATGATGAGTGTCCTTGATAATCCGGTTAGCCCTGGACCTGCAATGCCTGGTGTAAATGCCTAGGCAGGCTAGGCAGTGCTGTCCTGGTGATGCATTCTGTGCACCGGATTACCCTATGTAGGGCTGTCTTGTCCTGAGACCTGCAGTTGCCATATCAGGTAGTAATGCTCCCAGAGAGCACTAACTCAATTGTGGTGGAGTAGAATGGTTTCTGCAGCGCTATGGAGGTCTTGAACTTTTTCAGTCGCCTTAGGTGGTACAAGCGCTGCCTTGCCTTCTTTACTGCAGTGGAGATGTGAGTGGACCATGATAGAGATAAGTGCTCCAAGGTATTTATAGCTGCTCACCCTCTCAACCGGGTTCCTATAGATCATGAGTGGCGTGTGATGAAACCTCTGCTGCTCCCTCCTGAAGTCTACCACCATCTCCTTCGTCTTGGTGACATTCAGGTCCAAGTTGTTGTATTTACTCCATGAAGACAGCACCTCCACCTCCTCCAAATAGGCTGACTCATTGTTTTCTGAGGTTAGACCTACCACCACTGTGTCATCTGTGAATTTCACAATGGTGTTGGAGCTCTGCCTGGCTAAACAGCCATGAGTGTAAAGGGAGTGGAGCAGGGGGCTCAGGACACAGCATTGAGGGGCCGGTGTTGAGGGTATGTGCTCCTGAGATGCAGTGACCAATCTTCATTACCTGCGGTCTGTCAGTCAGGAAGCTCAGGACCCAAGATCATATTGCGGAGCTTAACCCCAGGTCTCTGAGCTTGGTTACTAGCCCGGTGAAAAATATTGTGTTAAATGCCAAACTGTAATCAATAAACAGCAAGCGCGCATAGTTCCCTTTGCCAGTGGCCAGGTGGGAGAGAGTGGAGTGGAGGACATGGGAGATGTGGTTAGTTCTTCTATTGGGCGATAGGCAAACTGAAGGGGGTCTAGTGTCTCAGGCAGAGATGAGCAGATGTAATCCTTAATGAGTTTCTCAAAGCACTTAATCACAACTGAGGTCAGTGCAACAGGGTGGTAGTCATTTAAGGAGGCCGGGTTGATCTTCTTAGGTACATGGATAATAGTGGACTTTTTGAAGCATGATGAAACTGTAAAATTGGCCAGGGACATGTTGAAAATAGTTATGAACACCGGCGCTAACTGGTCAGCACATGATTTAAGGACCCGTCCCATGATGACATCTGGGCCGGCTGCTTTCCTGCTGCTTACTTGTCTCAGGGCTCTCCTCACAACGTTATTGTCTTTAGACCTTGCCACATACGTCTGCTGTCCCGATCAAACAGTTGTTTCTCCACTTTGTCCCAATATCTCCTCTTTGCTGTTTTTACTGCTTTCCTGAGGTTGTAGGAAGCTGCTTTGTATGGCGACATATCCCTCAAGATGAGTCCTTCGACTGTTTTATCAACCCACGGTTTCTGGTTGGGAAAGACCTTGACAGTCACAGAAGGAAAAATGTCATCAGTTAACTTGGAAATGAAGCTCGTTACCACTTCTGTATATTCGTTAATGTAATTGGAGCTCCCAGAGAACATTTCCCAGTCTACGTCATTCAGCGCATCCTGTAATGTAGCCTCTGATTGGACGGACCAACGTCTGACTTCCTTAGAAGCCGGAACTTCCTGTTGTACTTGTTGATTTTATCGTGAAGCGTGGTCATCAGAGGCCTTCTCCGCTTGTGGTGGAATATAGACTGCAATGCTGATAACCAAACTGAACTCCCTGGGCAGATAAAATGGGTGGCAGAGAGTCGCTAAGTGTTTGAAATTGTGTGAACAGGAACGGGACAGAACAGAAATGTTCCTTGGATCACACCATTTGTTGTTGGTCATGAGACATACTCCTCCTCCTTTGGTCTTGTCTGATTCCGCCATTATGTCCATACGAAGTATGGAGAATGAATCGTCTGGCTATGCACCGCAGGGTCAAGCCATGTCTCTCTTTCTCTCTCTGTCTCTATCTCTTTCCCCCCTCCCTAACAGCTTGTCCTGTGCTGAATAATGTAAATGAGGGAGAAGCGTGTGTGTGTGATGTTTGTGTCTGTTTGATATCGTATACACAACATCTGGGACAGCAGACATGGAGTTAAGAGGGCGTAGACAGCAGGGAACACATAGTAAATATGTTAAAGGTTTACTGGCAGTTAGGCTGTGTTCTACATTACACAGACACTAATATGTGTTGGGGAAAAATCCAGTTATCATGCTCTCCCTGGGTCCAGGGTTCAGGTGTTTCAAACCGGAAGGACCCACTTAACCTACTCAACAATACAATATGATCTCAACTGTTCTACTATACACCCTGATTGATCTCTCACATGGACATTTCCTTTTGAATAGGTTATGTCAACCAGTTTCTACCTCATACAGTTGTAGTGTCATGTGGTATTGACTGTCTGTCTGTTAAAGAAGGAAAAGGTGACACACTCAATTTCACATTTAAAAGACTCAATGTGACTCAATGATATGTTAATCTAATCTCGGGTTCTTGGGGGGGGGGTACACGTGTATAAAATACTCTGTGACATTAGGATCTGGACCGCATTCTGTTAGAGAGGGGTATGCATACATGAAATACTTTTATACTTCTACAACTATTGTGTGTTACTTTAACATTTAGGAATCTCATCTGTCCTAGACACAATATCTCATAAAGAAATTGTCACGACATATGTCGTAATCCATATGTTCAATTTCTGGATAAACAAAAGATATAGAGGTAACAAGGTCAGTAAGAATACAAATAGAAAGGAGCAACATATAGAAATGTGCCAGAGACGTTGGGATTGAGGGAGGTTAGAAAGGCAAAACCAGGATGCAACGACATGGAACAGAAATAGCAGCTGTGAGAGGGTGGCTACCGATTGTAGACAGTGGAATAAAATACGTCAGTGATGTAAAAAGAGAGGGAGAGAGAGAGAGAGCGAGAGATAGAGACGAGGATGGGGGGCAACAGAAACTAGGCGGTTTGAAGAGGTGATGACGGGGCTGGGAGGACGGGAGGTGAAACTAAAGAATGAATGGAACAGGAGCAGGTTGGGAATGTGTGAGGGGAGATGGAGTGTGTACGTGTGGTGGTGTGTGGTGGTGGTGCTGGTAGAGGTGGTGCTGGTGCTGGTAGAGGTGGTGGTGGTGGAGGTGGTGCTGGGACTGGTAGAGGTGGTGGTGGTGCTGGTAGAGGTGGTGGTGTGTTTGTGTGGGATCCAGTGACAGTGTCTGGGAGTACTGGCTGGTTTCCTGCTGTTCTGATTCCCTGCCGCTGCAGCAGGACAGTTGTGACTGTGGCTTGTCTCCCAGGCAGTGCCTCGGAGAGAGAATCCCCAGGTTAGGTTTCTGTTGGCAGGCGACCTGCCACCACCCATCCACACACCTACCGGAAACTGAAACTCCATGATGTCAGCCGCCACACTTTCTTCAACTGCAGCAGCACCTACCTACAAATCTGTGTATTTGTTTCTGTTATTTCTTCTTCCATTTTCTTTCATTAATGAAAGTACGTTTCATGTACAAAATAGTGACTTGAATAAGGCAACACATTATTGACTGTACAAGAAAATTGAAAGGGGAAGGATAACACTAATGTAAATATCCACAATTACAATAATTTTCAAACCACACCTTTCACTATGTTTTTCAGGAATGTTTGTTTCAAATAAAAAAAGGTGAACCTGAGCCAAGAAAACACGAAATTGAATGAGAGGATCTGTTTTGTTTGTTGTGTTTATGTGGCTGGAAGGAAGAATAGCCAATGCTTATGCTGGTGCTGGTGAAAGACACTTGGCTCTCGATTTTGTTAATGTGATGAAGTTCATCTTAGTATGGGGCTTGGTTGGCTCGGATGTCCTATACTTTGTTTTATTCTATTAAATGAGGTACTGTTTACTTGGTCCGTTCACTTGGAAATTAACAGGTTACCTGGGCACATTGGCAGTCGATTAATCGCATCGCCGGACCTCATGTTGCAAAGCTTGCGGACTGTCTAAGAAAATCATCTAAAAAGCTTTGGGTAATGACACCTCAGAAATCCTGAGGCTGCCGTTCCATTGGCTGCTATAGTTGAGTTTAAAAAATGTCTGCCTCAGGAAATGCAAACAACATTTGTGACTTTGTCACTCCAATCATACATGGGTCTTATATGTGAGAATACAGGACACAGGCTCAGACTTGAAGCAAGACCAGAAACATCTCAGCAAACAGGCTATTTAGAGCAGAGGTGTTGCAATACAAAAAAATGCCAGCAAGTTTACAGGCAGGCTAGGCCAAAATGGGGTCACAGACTGCTTCTCCTAATTCCATTATACAGTTGGGAAATGTGTGTGTGTGTGTGTGTGTGTTTGTGCATGTAGGAATGTGCGTGCACCCTTGCATGGCCACATATGACGTTCTCATTTGGAGAGAGAGAGGACGCAAGTATTTTTGGGTCATATGGGCTGCTCTATATAGCATTTTCTGCCGACGTCTCAAAGGCACAGTACACACACACACACACACACACACACATACTAATACCCACATATACATCCAGGGTTTGTGCACAAACTCTGTTTTGCTGAGTGACATTTAAAGGTCTGTTTGCTCAAGCAGTTTTGCAATATTTCTCTTCATCAATAAGTCATGCTGTTTTGTCTGTTTTAGTCCTATTATTAACAGGAAATTGCTTGCGAAGGAGTAGCAAATATCTGCAGCTGCAGCCAGGCCTCCAAAGGGTTTCAGCTAAGCTATTTGTGAAATCCTGTTCCATCTATCTATCTTAATAAGGCACTATGGGCCATTGTGTATTCAGTTTAGAACATGTATAAGGTGAATAATGGATGGATGGAGTAGCATGCCTTAATCATGTCAGGACAGTTCTGTAAAGCGATTTGATGCACACAGATTATTTCGTACTCCTAAAATAGATTATTGAAATTTATACTATAACCCGGGTGAATACTTGATACTGATTGGCTGGAGGGGTATTGGTTAACTTTCCTTATGCCATGGTCTGGGTGAATACTCGATTCTGATTGGCTGGAGGGTGTACGTTAAAAAGTGTTAATGTACACCTAGGAAAGACGTTTGGGTCAAATTGCCTGATGACAGTTAGATTATTGCGCTGGCTCAAACGCTAGATGGTAACCATGGCAACGGAGAGGGAATACTCGATTCTGATTGGCTGCAGGGTGGCCATTAATCCCTGCTATATGGACACCTACTAAGTAGTTCCAGTCAAATTGTCTGTTCAGCCTTCAAAACGAGAGCTGGTAAATTGTGAAAAATGCATTAAACTGTAATCAGAAAACGTGGTTATATGCTATAGACCAGGGGTATTCAACTAAAATTTCAAGAGGTCCAGTGAGAGACAATTTCCTCAAGCGAAGGTCCGGAACATCATAATGTCAAACATTATGAATACTAGTGTGAGATATACAGTATATATATATATATATATATATATATATATATATATATATATATATATATATATATATATATATATTGAAGTAGCCTCATAGTTGTATCAACATCTGCAACTGACTGTTCAATTAAACACAGTACAATTCAAAAATATTCATTGTCACTAAACATTGAGGTATACCAGGGCCGTACCCACCATTGAGGTCACCTCGGTATTTTTTCCGAGGTGTATATAATAAAAGTCAGGAAATAATTGCCTAAAAATGACTTCACTTTGTTGCGGCAAAGACATTGTACAATGCCAAGATTAGGACTTCTCATCTGATCACCGCGTCATTGCGTGTGTGTGGGTGGGGAAGTGGATGATCTTACAAACTCTTTGATTATGTCAACCACTTGAGGCAGCGCCAGGACCAGGACCAGGACCAGCTCCCATATTTGGTCATGATTAGATTTATATGGTGTCTGTAGTGTGAATTTCCCTTTACTTGAACACTTTAATCAAACATTGTCAGAATTCATTTTCAGATGTTTCGTGATCATTTTAGCCTCTTCTGTATTTCCAGATTGTAGTGTGGATCATTTACTGCAACATTTAACCTCATTCTCATGTATTACTGCTGGACAGATCATTTATGCTACTGCCCACTGACATGGTTTTAAAGCTTTTGTTAAAATGCACATATTTAGATCAGGGAAATCAACATTTTTTCGGGGGGGCCCCCGAACCCCCCTAGCAAACTCTGTTTTTGGACCTCGGTATTTCTAAAACCCTGCGTACGGCCCTGAAGTATACATGTGTACTGTCTCTCCGTCTTCTCTCCCTGTCTCCCGCTCACTCGTCTCTCCGTCTTCTCTCCCCGTCTCCCGTTCACTCGTCTCTCCGTCTTCTCTCCCTGTCTCCCGCTCACTCGTCTCTCCCTCTTCTCTCCCCGTCTCCCGTTCACTCGTCTCTCCGTCTTCTCTCCCTGTCTCCCGCTCACTCGTCTCTCCGTCTTCTCTCCCTGTCTCCCGTTCACTCGTCTCTCCGTCTTCTCTCCCTGTCTCCCGTTCACTCGTCTCTCCGTCTTCTCTCCCTGTCTCCCGTTCACTCGTCTCTCCGTCTTCTCTCCCTGTCTCCCGCTCACTCGTCTCTCCGTCTTCTCTCCCTGTCTCCCGTTCACTCGTCTCTCCGTCTTCTCTCCCTGTCTCCCGTTCACTCGTCTCTCCGTCTTCTCTCCCTGTCTCCTGTTCACTCGTCTCTCCATGTCCTCTCCCTGTCTCGCTAACTTCCCTTTCCACCTGTCTCTCATCTCTCTCATCTCTGTATTCAGAGTCGCGCTTTTGTTTCCACAAATGTGATTGGCTGAGCAGCGTCACGTGGGACGCTTAACTCGCATGCAATTGGTCTGGAAGGTCCGCTAAGCAAATGCCGTAAAGACTAGAAAAGCTACGCTGGTTAAAATAGAAGCGCCCCGTCATAATGTAGAATCCCTCAATAGTTTATTGATTAGATCTGGGTCCGCATAGGACGGCGTCTGGGTCCGGACCCGGACCGCGGTCCGCCTGTTAGTGACCTCTGCTATAGTATCTGTGGTATAAAGGCTGGGACACATTTCAAATTATAAATATGTACACTTTATGTTGAAAGTATAGACCGTCGCGATTCCCATTGAAACGAATGGCACGGTGATTAGTCGTCAAAACGACAGCTGGTAAATTGTGAAAAATGCATTAAACTGTAATCAGAAAACGCGGTTATATGCTATAGACCCTATAGTATCTGTGGTATAAAGGCTGGGACGAATTTCGAATTATAAATATGTACACTTTATGTTGAAAGTATAGGCCGTCGCGATTCCCGATGTACAATGCATAACGTCAGCTCTCTGGCTCATAGCTGATCGGACTAGAATACCTCCCGTTGCCGAGTCGTATCTAAGGTCCGTTCTATTTACTGGAGGAGTGAACAACGTTTCCGTTGCATAAGAACCTTACGGGAGGGTAATGATTGTTCCAGGTATTAGTCAGACCCTCAGGCGTTACCAGGGAAACTAAATTATGGCTTGTGAAAAACTTTATATTTTGATTGTAAAACGCATGCAAATATTAATTAATGGTCTTAATTTATTTTCTTTGGCAAGTGACCATGGTATAAGCGGGATAATGCCCTTCGAGGTGGACTTCGCGGAAGCAACGGTTGCTCCGTGTCGTCCATTAATTTATGTTAATGGGCACCTCGTCGGGCATTATCCCTTACATAACTGCCTGGCTATGATGTGATCATAACATAAGCAGTCTTATCACCGGTCTAAAAATGAATGCGCTAAACAAACTGGTCAACTTGGACCAGACACGGATGGGACTACGTTTAGAAAGCTGCCCTGTTGCCATGCCGTTACTAAGATCGTCTCTATTTACCGGAGTAATAAGGTAACGTTTCCAGGTCGTTACTAAGATCGTCTCTATTTACCGGAGTAATAAGGTAACCTTGCCATGTCATTACTAAGATGTTCTCTATTTACTGGAGTAATAAGGTAACGTTGCCAGGTCGTTACTAACATCGTCTCTATTTACTGGAGTAATAAGTTAACAACTGCATTCCATATGAATCTCATGTTAATGACATTAGGCATTAGTCAGACCCAGACATTAGTCAGACCCATATATTTCTTCGGTCATTTGCCGTTTGTTTCCAGGAACACAAAATATAGTGCAAGCAAAAAGTTGTAAATTTGAGACAGAATTACCCCAAAATATGAATCAACACCCTTATATTTTGTATTATTCGCAAGTGGCCATAGTATGAGCGGGATAATCCACTCCAAGGTGTGCATGTATCAAAAAATAATGCACTTTGCACTTTGTGAACCTGGTTCTTAGCCCCCACGTCGTGCATTATTTTTCGATACATGCACACCTCGGAGTGGATTATACCTTACATGTACTTTACTAATGTTTTTAATTTTTAACTAATACATTAATAACTGTAATGGGAAAAGGCTGGAGCATCAATCAATCAAACACTGTATTTTTCTTTCTTTCCTTATTTTTTTCTAGGGTTTGAAACTTTGAGGCTGTCAGCTCTTTCCCTGCTTTTGTGCTGACATTAGACAAATGGTAATAAAATAAGTCTCTAAGTTCTGCTGAAGAAACACTTGATCTCCATCGTGTTGCAAACTGGAGCAGACCAGCTGACATCTTTTGTTCCTCAGAACGGGGTTTGACTTAAACTTCACGCCGATTCTCACGTCAGAGAGAATTCTCAGTTGTTTTTTTCACATTTAACAACCTCTGATGGAAGTGATGTCATGCATAGCTCTCAGCTCAGAGTTACGCAACACATGGGCACTTCCTGATAATAGCTCAAATGTTTCTTCTTTTTTTTTTGCCAGGGAAGATTTGCTTTGCTTTTGTATACATTATTCCAAGGTACAATATGGAGTGTTTTTTACAAGTAGGTGTGTTTGATTACATACTAATTGAATTAAAAGAATATATAATAAAATTGTGCACAACAATAATAATTGAACAGGGCTGACACCTATATTACTAATATAATTTGTGATCCAAAGTGACTTGCAAGTTAGGCTGAGGACAATCAAAGCTGCCAATCAATATTAGAACCAATATAATTGTTTCAAATTGCTGCAGGACTGATTTTCCAAACTCAACCTCGACTTTCATGATTGAATAAAATATTATTTAGACTCAAAATACAAATTCAATGTTGATATGGATACAACATCACACAACACAATGACTAATGAACGTTTTTGCCAGAGCTTGAAAATGTATACTTTACTTTCACCGTGAACTATCAGTTATAAAATGTGCGAATGTCAAACTCAATGTGTGGCAGTATGGTCATTCAAAAATTAGAAACCTCTATTAAAACCAATGTCTGGTGTAGCACCTGTGTCACACTAATTTAATGTTAAAGCTAATACCCACAATGTTAATGGGCTACTTGGTGATGGCAAGATAAAGTGTAACAGTAAAATACAATGATAGGCTAGTGATCAGAATGTCGAGGCACGAATAAAGGAGGGAGCAGACAGAGACTGAGGTTTGCTGGTAGATAATACCATATATTATAGCAAAATAAAGAAATGACAACCCACAATAATACAAGTGAAATTAAATACAGTGGAGCGACAGATCTGGCTAAAGATGGATAGTTACGGTAAGTTAACTTTCTTTCAACATTGGCATATGCACATCAAATAATCAACATTTAGAATCCATAGATATATGTCAAAGTCAGCAATACAAAAACTCCCCCCCAAATGCTTGGTTCGCTGTGAACACAAAAGATGATCCCAGCTGCCCAACCACAGTTCATTTGAACCCACGTCTGGGTTAGGGAATTGAGTGCAGGGGGAATGAGTGGGAAAGTGTGTGGGGGAAGTGTGTGTGTGTGCGTGTGGTGGGCAGTGGCTGAGCGAGTGGGGTGAGAGTCTTTTTCTGGGCTACAAGGAGCCCCCTACCGGCCTGGCAGGAGGGAAGCGACTTGTGCAACAATCTGTCAGTCCGTAGGCTCCTTTAGCTCGCCATCTGTAAGACCCTGGTCAAGAGAACAGGACCAAAATTCCTTACATCATTTACCATGGTACATCAACACATTAATCCATACAGTGTGCACACATTCAACAAATAAATAACATCTGTATCAATCCCACATCATAACCAGCACTGTAAACCCATTACAGCAATAAACTTTACATTCATTCACAAAAGAACCCTTGGCTTCCCATTACAAAGACCCAAGCCTGTTTGCTAAACAAGCGCTAGCCACATCCATTAAAGCGAATGGCGGCTAAGCTAATGCTAGTGGCTACGCTAAATGCTAACGGCTACAAACAATTTGACTCACCGGTCATCCCCGTGCGTACTACACACACACATTCGGCCATTGCGGGTTTCAGCACGGCAGTTGCGACATGTAAAGGGCTCCTGTAGCTTGTCTCTCCTGCAGCTTCCCCACTGCTCTCTGTCTGAGACTGAACTACCGCGGCTCAATACTAGTTCGCGGTTGGTTGCGCTGACCCGTGACGTCACCGTACACATCAGCGATGTTTGGCCCAGGTGAACCAGGTGACTATCCCGCGAGATTCGGGCTTAATACCGCGAGAGTTGGGATGGAGGTACTGTGAGTGAGGGATTTATCACCCGGGTTACACACTCCCCCCCTTAAATCATGCAGCTCCGGTGCATGCTAAACTACCTGGACCCATGAACATACAGGAGTGTGGGACACAGGACTGGTAAAAGCTTCCCCGTATGCATCAGCCAAACTATGGAAAAGTGTCTGCACAACAGAGATTAACGGATTACCCAACCCGGTGTACTGCAGACGCTTGGGTGGTTGCCGCTGCCTCGAGGAACGACGGATAGACTGGCCCGGTTCACCAACATCTAAATCACCCCCACCCCCACCCCCAGAGTCCAAAACAGTGACGGGTATTTCAGCGGCATGCTGTGGTTGTACGACCGAATCAGCGGATGTTTCTACAGGGCCGTCGAGCTCCCCATCTCCCTCCGATGGCAGGGTATCAGGAATGGAACTGACCTCTTCAGGCTCTGGTAAGTACTCTCCATTTTCCTCCTCAGACGCTCCAGATACATCCTCCTCCACACTGAGCAAGGGTGGATCCACAGCACCCGTCACCAGAGAGGGCTCCTCGACATCCAACATCTTCTTTGCAGGTGAGTGCATTGGTTCAGCCAGCGCCAAGTTGGTGGATGACAACTGGGCAGGAAGAGTTCCACCCACACTGAACATCACAGCTGCTGGGATTGACACCTGGGCAATTCTCCCCTCCTCTTCCTCACTCAGGTACTCCTCTGGGTCTACAGCCGGCTTCTTCAGACTGCGAGTTTGAGGTCTGCGTGCAGGTGCAGCAGGTGGCAGCTCCGGCTCTCTACTCTCAGGTAGGAAGCCACATGGAAGCAGGAGGTCCCTGTGCAATGTTCGAGTTTACCCAGATGAATCTGTCTCTGGTCGCACTGTGTAAACAGGAAGGTCGTCAGCACGTTTAACAACAACATAGATGTTTCTCTCCCACTTGTCTTCCAGCTTATGTTTTCCATGGAGTCTTACGTTCCGGACAAGCACTCAATCCCCTTCTTCCAGAACGGATGGTTTTACTCTCTGATCAAAGCGAGTCTTGTTTCTTTCTGCTGACTTGGCTGCATTCTTAGAAGCGACTTGGTAGCTTTCCTCCAGCCAGGAGCGAAGATTCTGCACATATGTTGAGTGCGATGCTGCTGGCACATCCCCAACTGGTAAGCCAAAAGCAAGGTCTACAGGTAATTTTGGAGAACGACCAAACATGAGCTCATAGGGGGTGTAGCCTGTGACCTCATTCCTGGTACAGTTATAAGCATGGACCAGGGGCTTCACATACTCCTTCCATCTCTGCTTCTGCTCCGGCCCCAGGGTACCCAACATGTTTAATAGAGTTCAATTGAACCTCTCGACAGGGTTGCCTCGGGGATGATATGGTGTGGTCCGGGTCTTTTCAATGCCAGCAATGTCACACAGTTCTCTGATTAAATGGGACTCGAAGTCGGGGCCTTGATTGGTGTGCAGACGCTCTGGGATGCCATAATGCACGATAAAATTCTCCCACAGACATTTTGCAACCGTCTTCGCCTTTTGATTGGCAGTTGGAAAAGCCAGTGCGTACTTGGTGAAATGATCTGTGAGGACCAAGATGTCTTTAATGTTACTTTTATCCGCCTCGAGTGTCAGGTAGTCCATGCACAGCATTTCGAGCGGCCGACTAGTCCTAATATTTACCAGTGGTGCAGCCCGCTCCGGCAGGGCTTTCCTTCGAATGCAGCGGTCACAAGTCTTGATTTTCTTTTCTACATCTGCAGCCATGCTTAGCCAGAAGAACCGCAATCTCACCAGGTCAAGTGTCCTCTCCACCCCCATGTGCCCCATATCGTCATGGAGACTTGTAAGCACTACTTGACGCAACTCCTCCGGCAGGACAAGCTGTAACAATAGATGGGCCCCATCCTGCCTCCTCCTGTACAGGACGTCGTCTTGGAGCTCAAGTCGATTCCTCTCCCTTAACAGAAGGCCCAGATCTGGAAATTGCTGTCGCACTGTAGGAGGCACACTCTCACCGTTTTCCAGTTGGGATATAACTTCCTTGAGAATGGGGTCGGCTCTCTGCTTCTCTCGGAGATCAGGAAGGGACAGTGAGGGCACAACCGGCAATCCTTGAGGAGCCTCGCTGGCATAGCAGTCAGGGATGACAGAGGCTGACATGCTCAGCGACTCCACCAAGGAAATGCAGCCCTCCCGGGGACTTGAAGCTCTCACCAAACAGCTGTGACATATGGCGGCCACAACATCTGGATCAAGCTCAACATGGTCACGGTCATCGCCCGGTCATCAACATGGTCACGGGTGAACTGCTGGACCATGTCCCATTCCTGTTGATGGCGGTCATCATCTGGCTGGTGATGGGGTCTTCGAGAGAGTGCATCTGCGTCTCTATTTCGGCTGCCAGCACGATACTGGAGTTTGAAGTCAAAGGTAGAAAGTGCTGCAAGCCATCTATGACTGGCCGCGTCCAACTTGGCAGATGTCAAAATGTATGTCAACGGATTGTTCTGTTACACTCCACTTCAGAGCCAAAACTTCCAGCTTGTGGGCTGGATATCGCGACTCACTGGCAGACAGTCCCCGACTGGCGTACGCTATGACGCGTAACTCCCCCTCTTGTACTTGGTAGAGTGCTGCTCCAAGACCTGTAGTGCTCGCGTCGGTGTGCAAGATGTACGGCTGCTTTGGATTTGCAAATCCAAGCACTGGAGCTGTAGTCCATCAATAAGAGTCTCAAAAGCAAGTTGGCACTTTGACGTCCACCTCTCATTAAAAAGCTGTCTGGCGTCGGGGTTTGAAGTGGATGTTCCTTTACGGCCCCTAAAGCGGCCGGGAGCGTACCCTTTCGTCAGGTCATTCAACGGCTTTGCCATTGCGGCATATCCCTTGATAAACCTGCGATAGTATCCCGCAAATCCCAAGAAGGACCTTAGCTCTTTCAGCATTTTGGGAACTGGCCAGGACTTCAAGGCACTTATTTTCTCTGAATCGGTCTCCACCCCTTGCTCTGAGACAATATGTCCGAGATAACGCACAGATACCTGGAAGAACTTGCACTTCTCGGGTGACTGCTTGAGGCCATAATCTTTGAGCCGGTGAAGTACTCTCAACAGTCGACTTTTGTGTTCTTCAAGGGTATCAGAGAAAATGATTAGGTCATCCAGGAAAACCAAAACCTTTTTGAGATGCAAGTCACCCATGCACCTCTCCATCAGGCGCTGGAAGGTGCTTGGTGCATTGGTTACACCTTGCGGCATCCGATTGAACTCCCAGAAGCCCAGTGGAGTTACAAATGCAGTCTTGGGTTTGTCAACTTCTGCCATCTCAATTTGATAATACCCGGACTTGAGGTCGAGAACGCTGAACCAGCACGAACCGGTAAGTGCCATGAATGACTCTTCCAAATTCGGAAGTGCATAGTTATCTTTAACAGTGTCGAGGTTTAACTTGCGATAATCAATGCACAGCCTCACGGCCCCGTTCTTCTTACTAACGACTACGATGGGAGAAGAGAAAGGTGACTCAGATTCTCTTATCACTCCTGTCTCCAACAGGTCCCGCAGATGGTCACGTACTGCCTTGATGTCGCGAGGATGAACGGGCCGAGCCCGATGTTTAAATGGCATCCCATCTTGGAGGCGAATGTGATGCCTTACACGGTCGGTACGTCCAAAGTCAAGATCATGGTGTGAAAATACCTCAGGGATCTGCTTGAGCTTGGAGACGACTCGTTCCTTCCAATCCGGGGGAATTTGAGAATTTCCAAAATCAAACTCCTTCCGCGTTCCGTGCATTGGTGGTGGAGACATTGTGAGTCAGAATCTGGGGTGATGCAGAGAGTTCAGCAATGGTGCTCAATGGCTGAAGTGTGATGTTCTGGTCAGACTCATTGGTGATCACGATGGGGAGGTGAGGTGAGTGACTGGGCAGGGCAACAAGACAGTTCCTTACACACAAACCTCCAGGCAGTGGAGTGGATGGCTGTTCGATGAGAGCACACTTGCTGGCTGGTGGTAGATTTGCACGGACAGAACCCTTAATGACCATGGTGCAGCCTGCTGGAACTTCAAGTGGGGATTTACTTGCCAGTCTCCAGGAAAACCGGCTCTGGCTTTCGAGCTGAGGTGCTGCTTCATACGCTGAACCTTTGCAGCCCCTCGATCTTCCTCTGTCCTGAGCAATAGCAACAACTCAGCAAAAGATGGGGGATGAGACTTGCGCTGCTTGAGCTGGAGTTCTGATATAAGCGTGTTGTCCCAGCAGCCACGACAAAATTGATTTAACAGATGTCGATCCAGTTCGGTGGCCAGGACTCCTCCCCTCTTCACTGCCAAGTCTAACGCAACCTGCAGACGTTGCAAGTATGCAGATGGATTTTCACCAGCATCCTGGAACAGCTCCATAAACTTGGTGTACAGCTCGTCACCATCTTGGACCGTTCCGTACGCGGAGTCAAGAATCTGCAGGTAAGTCATTGGTGGCGTCTCTGACCTGAGATGCCTTACCATATCTGCTGCTGGTGGGAACAAACTTTCCAGTATCTTCCTGGAGCGTTGCAGGTCTGAAATGGAAGGATCTTTCAACAGGAAATCAACCCAGATCGCCAGGCGTCGTAATCAGATTCATGCTGTGGTCTTGGGACACGACCTGAAAATGACTGGAGTCTCGGTGCAGACAGGTGGGTTGCATCACTTTTCACAATGTGTTCAACAACATACCGTTGTATTCCTGGTGGATTAAGGTCAGGCAGAGACATTGAAGAAAATGAAGGCCTTGCTGCGCTCTGGGCATTGAAGGTTGGAGGATTTGTGGCACCTCATCCCTTGAATTTTGTGCCATAGCTGTACTGGGGGCAGGCGCCACCGCTTCCTCATTGAGATCTGGACAAGTCTTCACTTCTGGGGCGGGACATTGCTCGGTGCTGGACTGGCCCAGTAGAGACATTAACCCCTTCAGGACTTCAGCGTAGTCCTGTCCTGTGAGTTTCGCCAGCTCTTTCAATTCGCCCAAATACTTTTGTTTTTAACTCTCAGAAAAAATCATCGCAAATGGCGGAAAGTTCTTGAATATCATAAGTAACTTTTTTGGTCTGGCAAATGTACTTGTATGGCAACATTTTCCGCAATTCGACCAAAGCGTTACCCGACTCGAATTCAACAACAATCGTGTCCTGGAAAAAGCCAGGCTCAGTTATAACCGCGATGTTAGAGGTTTTTCCATACTGCTTTAAAGATGTAACCACCTCATCATCTGTGTCATCGTGTGTTACATATTTGATCAACACAGCATTGGGAATTTTTATACCTTGTTTCTCCAAAATGTCCATATTTGCAATGAAAGTCAAATCTACTATTGTTATCTACTCAGCTCTGTACTCCCTCCTGGCTAGCTCGCCACAAATTATGTAGCATCTGTGTCACACTAATTTAATGTTAAAGCTAATACCCACAATGTTAATGGGCTACAAGTTGACTTCAACCATGTGTCACAGTCGAGTTCGGGTGCAACTCAATGTCAGTTAATGGACTGGCTGTTCCCTGGGTCGGTGGATATGAGACAAGTGAAGTTTCAGGCAAAGCATGAGGAGGAGTTTAGGCACAACTACAAACTGCTTATAGAAGCGTTTGCTAAAAAGGGCATTAACAAGAGAGTTCCAGTTGGAGAACTGGTTAAAGGGTCATTCAAGTCAAACTTTATCTTCTTGAAGTGGTTCAGACAGTTTTTTACGGACAACGTTAAAAATATGGACTACAACCCAGTCAAAGCCCGGGATGGTCAAGAGATCTGCCCTGCCCCACTCCTGCTGAGGTCTCCCAAAACGAGCGAGAGACTGGATTCTGTTATGGACGAAAATCAGTCACCGTCTCTGTGGTTCTCGTCAGCTTTTTCGATGAGTCCTCTACACATCGTATCAGGCTTCTGGATGTTCTGCCCTCTCCTGCAGAAGAGGCAGGGGAAGAAGCAGCGAAGACCGGAGAAGGAGCCGCTGTGGTGGAGACTTTGAAGCGATTTGACCTTCCCTTGATGAATCTGTCTGCTGTTTACATGGATGGCAGTGGTGCTTCTTCGGAGCAGATCTGCTCACAGCTCAGGGAGCTCAACCCAAACGTAGTTGCCTTCGGAGCACTGTATAAGGTGGCGGATGATGCTTGCCATGCCGCAATCACAGGACTCTTCAGTCCTGTTCAGGACATCATTTCAGACCTCCATGCCTACTACATGTCCACTTCTACGGAGAATGAATGTCTAAGTGCTCTGTTTGCATCTGTAAACAGTCCTGACAGTACACCATTTCGTCTGAGCACCAAGTGCCTTATCTTTAGTCTATTCGTCAGGAAACTGCTGGAAATGTAGCCAGATCTTGTTTCATTCTTCAATTATTGCGATAAGGACAATGACAAAGTCCAGTCAATCTGTGTCAAGCTGCAGGATGCAAACCTCAAGCCAACTTTTAGGTTCCTGGCTCTGGCCCTGAAGCCTCTTGAGGCTTTCCAAATGCATCTACAGATGCATGATGGTCATGCAAGAGCGGACCTGGTGCTCATCTTACAAGAAGCCAGCAGCTTGCTGCACAGCTGTGCCTCCAAGTTCCTCAACCCGCAGGCTCTTGCACGCTTCCTTGAGGAGCGCGACACCTGTGTCCTTTCAGACAATAAGTTTCACCTGTCAGGGGCCGACCTTAATGTTGGTGGTTCAGCCGTGTCGGACCTGCTGAACGAGTCTCCGTCTGCAGAAGCTCTTATACAGGAGGTCATGGCTTCTACGTGACACTCACAGGTTGCATTGCAAAGGAGCTGCCACTAAGTGACGGGATCCTGAGAAGCATGGCGCAGCTCCTGAACCCCCAGAGCAGACTCACAGTAACAGACAGGGCCGTGGAAGAACTCGGAAAGAAGCTGGAGTCTGCACCGCTCCCGAAGAAGCGGACCAGCTCACCAAAGGGTTTCTGGAGTACCAGCAGGCCGGAGAAGAGCAGGGGGGAAGCTGGAGAAAACAAAGATTCAGCAGCCGTCTCTCTGTAG
Source organism: Merluccius polli (assembly GCA_030340625.1). Taxonomy (NCBI): domain Eukaryota; kingdom Metazoa; phylum Chordata; class Actinopteri; order Gadiformes; family Merlucciidae; genus Merluccius; species Merluccius polli. Next base: position 13,300 of record JAOPHQ010001888.1, on the reverse strand, counting down.
CAGCACTGGGCCGGTGTGCTCAAAGACGGGAGTTCAACCTCCATCCTCAGGAAACTTATCCTGAGCCTCTTGTCCTTCCCCTGTCCTCCACTCGAGGCCCAGAGAGTCTATGCTCAGGCCATTGTGAGTGGAGATGCTATTTTGTTTTCGGAAGCGAGAGAGGCTTTGACTAAGCGGGAGGTGTTGGACGACACTATTTCTGATGGCTTGAAGGGTCCCCCTTTGTCTCGGCTACAACTGACCTGTTGAAAGTGGATGTGATGCAGCCTCCAAACACATGCAACCTTATCTCCACCTTGTCTCGTCAAAGCACACGTCACATCTCGTTTGGTGATTCCTGTTCTAACACCGAGCTCAAAGCCTACTAAACCTACACAGGAAAACATAATGGTCCAATGAAGCAGTTGAATGACTCAATTAGTGTTTTTCCTGAGGTAGGAATATAACTCGAAGATGGACATTAAGGATTTACTGATGTAAGGCCAGTATGCTTATTCTCAAGAGAAGAGATGCATGTTATACCCCAACAATCCCCACGATAACACACACACACACACACACACACACTTGCTTAGGGCCTCCCTGTCACATGTCTTGTAACAAAGAACAGCTAATGTTGTCTATGCAGCCGCATACTTTCTGCATTCCTCAACATCTGTATGAATGTTGATCCATAAATATTTAATTGGACTCCATTGCCTGCAGTTTTTTTTTTAAATGTACTCATAAAATAAAAAGAGAAATATAATACAGTGCAGAATACAGCATAAAGAGAAACTGAAAACAAACAAATGGGTGCTATAGGAGACGTATGAAACATACAGATAGACATACAGATATACACACACACACACACACACACAGTGCTGACCATAAGCCCCTATACACACCCATGCCATGTGCTTCGGTATGCACGTCTGTCACCCAGTGTGGGGCTTGTGTACACATGAGTGTACATGCATGCATACGCTATCCAAACCCCTACAGCATGCTGAACGCGCTACCTCCCTGACTGCCACCACAGTGCATGCAACACTCCGCCAGCTCAGCACTGTGAGCAGTTTGTTCCCCCCCCACACACGCCGTGTGTGCATATGTTTGCTTCCCCAACAGTGTGTGTGTGCATGTGTGTGTGTGTGGGGGGGGGGGGGGGGGGGGGGGGGTCATTTTGTGTATGTGTCTGCATGCATCGGTCTGTGTGTGTGTCTGTGTGCTCTTGTGTGCGCATGTGTGTGGGTGTATATGGGGGGGCATTTTATGCCAGCGAACTATACTAAAACGCGTGTACAGCGCCTATGCGATGACATCAAACCTCTAACGTGTGCGTGCAAATTCCATTCACTTTCAATGGACAGACGAGCGTCAGGTAGGCGTCACGCAGACGCTGCACACGCGTTGTTGCGCATACGCCTACGTGACGTGTGTGTGACGGGTGAACTACGCCTCAAATACGTGACGTGAATACCACGCGTGACTGCTAGGTACAATTCTACATGAGCGTACAGCACACGCTGTGTAGTGTTTGTGAAATCCAATAGCGACGGGTCATTCGTGCATTCGCGCATGCTCGTCTCTCAATGTACAAATAATCATTTACTTCATGATGACGAATTTTGAGTTTAACAGCTGCTTCGCTTCACAATTCAAGCAGTCCATGTATTACCAAGAGAGACGATGTGACAGTTTAGGGACGGGCGGCCATAGGGAGGTTCGGGAGATTTCCCGAACGGCTGGACGATTTCAGGCCGAGCCGGCCGGCCGTCATTTTTTGTAATTTTTATTTTGTATTTTGTGTATTATTATTTTTGGGCCGGTCGCGGGTTGTTTATAAGAAAGCATAAGTTATAGATGAACCCCAAGCCCCATCAAAGCTGTCAGGATATTTTTATTTTTAAGTAGCTGAAATTATTTTAATTATCCCTTTCACCCTTACTATCATTAAATATCAATTCGATATCATTCAAACCTTAAGAGAGAGAGAGAGAGAGACTAACAGGTCCATGTAGGCCTAGCTTTTGTCAGTTTGATATTTCGTTTTAACCAAAAAAAAACGGGAAAACTGAAATACCGTGTTTTTTTCCCCGTTTTTTTTTAAACATTTTAAATAAAAAACAATAAACAGAACGTTTTTTTCCGGGTTTTTTTGTCTGGGTTATTTGTACATTGAGACGAGCGTGCACACAGGCGTCCGCTGCGTTCGCACGTGGCATGACACTTATCACCCGTCACCCCTTCAGTTTTGGTGTACTCGCAATACGCGTGCCTGTACGCACGCGTATTTTTCAGTCTTTATGCAGACGTAGGCGACGCGGTTTAGGCGTTTTAGTGTAGTTCGCTGGCATAAAATGCCCCCCATAGGTGTATGTATGCAAGTATGCATGTGTGGTGTGTGTGTGTGTGTGCGTGCGCACGCATGTGTGTATGTCTGTGGCTCCAAGGGGGTGGATGAACCACAGCACTACAATACAAAGGTTGTCCAGTCTACTAGGATCTCATGCTACTGGCCATGTTACAGAGAGAGAGAGAGAGAGAGAGAGAGAGAGAGAAAGAAAGAATAGAGAGACACACACACACAAACAATCACACCACAGAGAATTGCAGAAGACATTAAATCCACTACAGTGCACTACAGCCCGTCTGACGCATGTTTATTCCCTTGTATTGAATTACGACCATACTGGATTAGGGAGGGGGGGGGGGGGGGGGGGGGGGGGGGGGGGGGGGGGGGGGGGGGGGGGGGGGGGGGGGGGGGGGGGGGGGGCAGGGAGTGATGTGACATTCAGCATGGAGGGTGGTGCTGACGGGACTGGAGCAAAGAGAGAGCAGCAAAGTGGAAGATGAAATGGAAATAGAGAACAATAAAATCATATAAGACTGCTGGCAGGCATCCCGATTGAGAGAGGGTAGGAGAGAGAGACAGAGAAAGAGAGAGTGAGAGAAAGAGAGAGAGCGGTAAAAGAGGAGACAGACATAACAAGAAACACGGAGACGGAGGAAATGAGAAAAAAGCATTTAAAGTGTGACTCCACCAGCACGTCCCTGTAGTCAGAACATCCCAGTCAAAGGCAGCCTCTCAATATCCTTCACCTTTGTTGTTTGACTGAAACCTCGTGTCTCTCTCTCCCACCTCTCGCTTTCCCTCTGATATACGTTTGGATTGTCAAAATAATAGAGACAGAACTTTCAAAGTGATCGGCCAAAAGCTCTCGAATCTCTACCACATTTGCGCATTCGTCAACCAGTGTGTGTGTGTGTGTGTGTGCATGTGTTTGTAGTTCTAGGGCCTCTGCAGAGATTCTATATCCGATAATCTCCATCTGCATAACTGAATACTTTTTTTTTTAAAAACCTCTCCCAGCACCACCACCTCAACTGAATAAAAAACAATAAAAGTGTTCTACACAACACATGCTCAGAATGGAAAGAATAAAAGGGTAATTGTTGTGCTTTGGCAACATATTTCTAATCAGAGCCCTTTAAAAAAACACATAACAGTGATGTGACATTCAAATATGCTTTGTCTGAGCATTGAATAAAAAAAAGGTTTGAATTAAAGCCGAGAGCAATGCTTGTCTGATTCAAGGCCTGACGTCTAATATGTGTCGTTGCCAATGGCTTTTGTCATCCGCCAAAGGAACTCAGACAGATTGCGATCATAGCAACCTCATTTTTAAACAGCCTACGTTCAACATTCTCTCCGTCTCAACTACATCCCACATAGGGACACTTTTTGTTTCTCATTAATTCGGCAAAATAAATAAATCGTTTCCTGACCAGTTTGGTTTAATTAGGAGACCTGAACTTGGGTTAAAATATATCTATGTATATTCATCCACGGCACATATGGTGAGAAGATCAAGTCGAATTTCCAGTCGCTATTGGCTCGTGGTGCTTCTTGTGCATGCTGGGTAGTTTAAAGTGGCTGCCACAGACTGTAAATCCTGGAAAGATTTTGCTGGGGCCATGGCATTAAATCAATGCTTTCAATCCTTTTTATTGTTCTATCTGGCCATTCTGCTAATGCTGATTGTTTTCAAGTATACTCTGCACAATAACCTTCTTTTTTCTTAAAACAAACGTACTACGCACTGTCACCAGATTGTGTTTTAGCTGCCGATTCACGACTATCAGCTTGACTAGCACTTTTTTTTTCTGACTTGTATACAGGTCCAGAGCTGATGAGCAGGATGATTGCAAAACAGCATCGGCAGAAAGACAAAAGCAAGTGCAAGTCCACCCTTGTAAATACTACAGTATGATGTGCAGGCTGCCTGTTGTTAGCTGATGCTGTAAAAGGTCAAGTCAATAGGACCTGGCGTATAGGTTCCATTGAGAGTCTACATTGACCACATTACTCACTAGTTAGAATGAATATAAGTCCCAGTCAGAGCCAAGAAGTACAAAACATAAAGTACAAACATGCTTCCCATTGATTTCACTGGATAAATATTTATTAACACAGATGAAACATTTGTACCACCAACCACCAACTAAATATAAATTCCCACCCTTCATCATGGCACACCGTGAATAGATAAATAGATGAGTGAATGATATGGGCTGGATGTCTAGACATATTGTATAGTGACAGCTAAAAGGAGATGACTGGGGTGTGGTTTGGGGAGGGAAAGTACTTCCATAATCAGTACATGTAGATGTGAAGTTGGCGACAAAATAAAATAATGATAGAGATTGAATTTACTGGAACAGAAGGATGGAGGATTACGACATCAGACAACGACTAGCGGCTAAGTGGCTAAAGCCTCCCATTTTGTGAACCTTGGCTCAACGCCCTCATTCTCTAGATGTCTCCCCTCAGTTATTTCTTTAAAGGTGAACCCTTTAAGCCAAGGTCCAGGAAGTTATTTTTTCCTCATCCCCTTTCCTCCCACCCTATTAATAAAGTCAAACATGAGTGGGCTCCCTAAACACTTTCAGTGTCTCTTTCCGGGTGCTTTTTAGTGCCTATTTTGTCGTTAAGGCGGCTCTTATCTTGTACTCAAAGATTATTGCAAAGTCATGTAATTTAAAATGCATTACCATGTGCACTGAATCAGCCATTGGATGTCCACTGTGGTAGCAGAAGTGGCATGATTGTGTTTTCAATCCACCAATGTGAAATATAGTAACGACATGGTCCAACTCCTTGGACACAATACAATACAATACACTTTTTAAGGGGGTTCCTCTGAAATGGCAAAAAAAAAATCTGTGTTGTGTCAGAAAACATGACATACACATTAACTGGCATAAAGCGTGCATGCCTGGCTAACCTGACTAATGAGCAAATGACTTATCAAGAAGTAAAGTCTTCATGTCTTGGGTTGACAAACTCCATATAGCAGAACCAATTTGCTGCCCAGCAGCCACTTGTGCATAGCATGTTCTGTGGAATCCAACCTTAACCCAAATGCATGAGCAAGCAGTATAATATGTGTACTGTAGAGAAAGGCATCTAAAGAAGATACCAGACAGGCACGGACACATGGAGTGGTCACATGAAATTGGACAACATAATATATAATTGGATAATATAGGATAAAATAAAAAGCCAAATTATTGAAGAAAAAGCAGAGTGATGCCATTGGGCTTTTGCTCAATGGTGTGGTGTGTGTGTGGGTGTGGTGGGTGTGAATGTGTGCTTTTAATCTTAGAATTAATATTATATGTTTATTTAATTAACATATTGAATTAGATTTTACATTTCTTTACTTTTTAATATTGAATTGTTCGGAGGTCATTGGTGTACCCATGGACAATTGTACAACTATCTTACTTTTAGAATGAAATTGGTTTATTCTTAACAATTAATTTAAATAGCACTAACAAGCACCTGATATAGTCCCTCCTTCATTCCCTGAACTATTCAAATCTTAAAATTACCCAGAACTGCATTATTTCATCTAGAAATACTGCTAAAATCAGACCAATGTTATCGGCAGGGGATGCAGAGACGCTCATTACCATGCATCCACTAGATACCGTAATGCACTGTTTTCTGGTTTACCGAAGTCCCACTACTAAAGCCCTCCAGCTTGTGCAGAACGCTGCTGCTAGACCCCTAACTAGAACCTATTATCTCCTCCCTCCACTGGCTTCCAATAATCAGTCAGATTTTAAGGTGCTACTACTTACCTATAAAACCCTGCACGGATTAGCACCATCCTACCTAACAATTCAATTTTATTTGTATAGCGCCAATTCATAACAGAAGTTATCTCAGGGCACTTTTCAAATGGAGCAGGTCTAGACCGAAACTCCTAATAACATTTACAGAGACCCAACAGTACCACCATGAGCAAGCACTTGGCACGGGGGCAAGGAAAAACTGCCTGATAAAAGGCAGAAACCTTGGACAGACCCTTCGGCTCTAGGGTGGGTGGTCATCTGCCTTGACCAGTGGGGTGAGGAGAGAGAGAGAGAGAGAGAGAGAGAGAGAGAGAGAGAGCGAGCGAGCAACTACATCAATACACTAATGAACATGATGATGACGACAGCAGCAATGATGGGGGACGCGAGCAGCAACAACAGTAACTGTATATAACTGGTAACTGATATTAGCAATGGCAGTCAAGCAGGACCATGGAGGCTCCATCCAGGATCCATGAGAACCTGCGAGACGAGAAAACACAAGAACTCCGGGGAAGAAGTGTTTAGTGAACATGCATTTAATGGGACATGAATGTGTGCAGAGAGAGAGAGAGAGAGAGGCTCAGTGCACCATGGGAAATCCCCCGATAGTCTAGGCCTATAGCAGCATAACTAAGGGATGGTTCAGGACTCACCTGATCCAGCCCTAACTATAAGCTTTATCAAAGAGGAACGTCTTAAGCCTACTCTTGAATGTGGAGAGGGTGTCTGCCTCCCGAACCACAACTGGAAGCTGGTTCCACTGAAGAGGAGCTTGGTAACTGAAGGCTCTGGCTCCTGTTCTACTTTTAGAAACTATAGGAACCTAGCCTGGCAAGCCAGACCACATCAGAAAGATGTAAGGTCTGGCTCAGCTCCATTGGGCAGTGTGGGCGTGATAAACGGTTGTCTTTCAAGTTCCCTCTGCACCGCAATAGGATAGCGCTACAACCAATCAGAGCAACGAAGAAGGTGACGTAGTCAGAGCGACGGCTCTGACTACGTAATTAATCAAAACTCCGAAATACACATACATTTTCGAGGAAAGACTTCAGTGCCGTTCTTTGTTCTTTTCTCAAATAAAATTGTTAACTTCAAGTCTTGAAGAGTCGCGTCCAAAGCCGAGTTGAAAGACAACTGTTCGCCAGCAGCAGCAGCCATTGTTTACCTCTAACACGGAACCGTCGCAACTCTGTCGTCATGGTAGCCCGGCTTCCGACTCCGCCCCTCACGCTGTGATTGGTCTGACATACTTGGTGTTTCCAGCACCAAAAAGCCGACGGAGCCGTGCTAGACCTACCTAGCTGCCAAATAAATTTGCTGCCGCTAAGGGGGTGTTTAGAGTTCTAGGCTAATAGGGAACCACCAGTAGCCCTGCATTCAGAGAACGCAGTGTTCTAGTGGGGTAATAGGGTACTATGAGCTCTTTGAGATATGAAGGGGCCTGCATGAAGAGCTTTATAGGTGAGGAGGATTTTAAATTCTATTCTAAATTTTACAGGAGCCAATGCAGAGAAGCTAGTACAGGAGAGATGTGATCTCTTTTCCTAGTTCCTGTCAGTACTCGTGCTGCAGCGTTTTGAATTAATTGGAGCATCTTAATGGATTATTAGGACAACCTGATAATAAGAGTTGCAGTAATCCAGCCTTGAGTAACAAATGCATGGATTAGTTTTTCTGCATCTGTCTTTGATAGGATGTCTGATTTTTGTAATATTACGTAAATGAAAAAAGGCAGTCCTAGAGGTCTGCTTTATGTGGGAATTAAATGACAGATCCTGATCAAAGATAACTCCAAGATTCCTGACAGTGGTGCTAGAGGCCAATGTAATGCCATCTAGAGTAGCTATATCTGTAGACATTGAGTCTCTAAGGTTTTTGGGGCCAAGTACAAGAATTTCGGTTTTCTCTGACATCAGAAAATTGCAGCTCATCCAGGATTTTATGTCTTTAAGACATGTTTGTAATTTAGATAATTGATTAATTTCATCGGGTTTGATCGATAGATATAACTGCGTATCATCTGCATAACAATGAAAGTTAATGGAGTGATTTCTAATAATGTTGCCTAAAGGGGAGCATATATAAAGTAAATAGTATTGGTCCAAGTACAGAACCTTGTGGGAACTCCATGACTAACTGTAGTATTTATTGAAGATTCATCGTTAACATGTACAAAAAATGTGAACGATCTGATAAATAGTACCTAAACCAACTTAGTGCGTTCCTTAATGCCAATTTGGAAGCTCGAGTCTCTGTAAAAGAAGTATTATGATTCAATGGTGTCAAATGCAGCACTAAGATCTAATAATACAAGTACAGAGACGAGTCCATTGTCAGAAGCAATCAAAGGTCATTATTAACTTTAACCAGAGCTGTCTCTGTGCTATGATGAACTCTAAATCCTGACTTGAAAATCCTCAAATAAACTATTGGTTAGGTAGAAAGTCACGCAATTGTTTGGCGACTACTTTCTCCAGAATCTTAGACAGAAAGGGGGAGATTAGAAATCGGTCTATAGTTGGCTAAAAACCCCTGGGTCAAGAGTGCTTTTTAAGAAGGGGTTTAATTACAGCTAATTTAAAGGACTAGTGGGTACATAACCTGATAATAAAGAAAGATTAATCATTTCCAGTAAAGAAGTGCCAATTAAGGGTACAATTTCTTTAAGCAGCCTAGTTGGGATGGGGTCTAACAGACAGGTTGATGACTTCGATGAAGAAATTATAGAAGTTAACTGATGAAGACTGACAGCAGAAAACACTCCAAATACACATCTAAGTTGCACCAGTCAAAGTGTCTGATGTTGGAGAGCCTGCGATACCTATTGAGGGCATTTGGTGACTAATTTTCTCTCTAATAGTAATAATTTTATTATAAAAGAAGTTCATGAAGTCATTGCTACTTAAGTTTATGGGGATACATGGCTCAATAGAGCTGTGACTCTCTGTCAGCCTGGCTACAGTGCTGAAGAGGAACCTGGGTTGTTTTATTTTCTTCTATTAGTGCTGAGTAAAAGGCTCCTCTGGCATTACGGAGGGCCTTTCTATAATTTTTAAGATTATTTTGCCAATTAAGCGATTTTCTAATAAATTGAAGCGCGCCATTTCCTTTCTGATTTCCTTGTTTCGTGTTTTAATTGACAAGTTTGTTGGTTTGTACCACGGAGCTAGTTTCCTATGTTTTATTATTTTCTGTTTTCTAGGAGTGATAGAATCTAATGTTGATTGTAGAAGAGCCTACAGCACTATTAACAAGATTATCAATTTGGGAGTGACAAAAGTTAATATAGGACTCTGTTATATTCAGATATGGCATTGAAGTTAAAACACTGATGGAATCTCCTCCTTAAATTTAGCTACAGCACTGTCAGATAGACATCTGCTGTAGGAAGTTTTGCTTAATAGGCTCTGTGCACAACTCGCGTGACGTACTTCCGTTTTTCCCCGGTGTGTCGGCAGAAGAGTTTTCCGGTTTCTTTCCTGCTTCACTACAACAGCGGTGAATATGAATCAAAACGAACAAATGAGAGCTGTAACTGTACGAAAGAAGAAAAAAAATAACATGAGGGATGGATATAAGTTGCAGAAGGTTGTAGGGGGGCTCAATGAGCATTGTTGTGTGCCACTGTGTACTGGATCGAGTCGGTATAACACCGAACTCAGCTTCCACCGGTTTCCTAAACATACTGGCCACCGTACACAGTGGCTTCACAAGATCCGCAGAACCGGGTTTACCATTACTCCGCATACAAAGGTCTGCAGCCGTCATTTCACCAAGGACCAGATCCGCACCACTGCAAAAGGAAGACGGTTTTTAACTGCCAACGCCATACCAACCTTGTTCGAGTGGAACGCTTACAGCAACAAGACGCGGGCCGGTGTTTGGGGCGCCGCACTCGTCCGACATCGAGTCCGGAACCTGGCCCGGCGGAGACCGAGGAGGAGATTGTGGATATGGTCCCGATGCCCATAGACCACGATTACGTGGTCTATGGATTTATGATCTATGGTCTATATCTATGATCTATGATCTATGGTCTATATACATTTTTAATGAAATGTAATGTACATTTGAATGTAGTGAGTTGATTTTTGGGTCCATTGAATGAGAAGTAGACTCAGCAGACATCCGGGCAGTATCAACAATACATTTATTCATATTCTGGTTTACCTAACATTACCTTCGCCGATCTATACACACTTGAATTACACAAATAACATAGTATGCAAAAAACACCAAAAGGTTTTCAAATAATGGCCAACAAAAGTGACAGTGAAAAACTGTGTGCTTCTCACCAGTCAGTAGCACCCACTGCTGAGTGATTATGACATCATAAACTAGCATCTGGTCATGAGTGAAAACATGCTGAAAACATGCAGTATTTAGTTCACATATGAAGGTACAGTTACTTTGCACAAAATAGCCATTCAAACAGAAAATGTAACTTTGACAGACCTATGGTCTATATACTGTACATTAGAAATGTATATAGATCATAGATATAGACCATAGATCATAGATCATAAATCCATAGGACCACGTAATCGTGGTCTATGGGCATCGGGACCATATCCACAATCTCCTCCTCGGTCTCCGCCGGGCCAGGTTCCGGACTCGATGTCGGACGAGTGCGGCGCTCCCAAACACCGGCCCGCGTCTTGTTGCTGTAAGCGTTCCACTCGAACAAGGTTGGTATGGCGTTGGCAGTTAAAAAGCGTCTTCCTTTTGCAGTGGCGCGGATCTGGTCCTTGGTGAAATGACGGCTGCAGACCTTTGTATGCGGAGTAATGGTAAACCCGGTTCTGCGGATCTTGTGAAGCCACTGTGTACGGTTGCCAGTATGTTTAGGAAACCGGTGGAATGAAGCTGAGTTTGGTGTTATACCCATAGACATCTTATACATAGACGGAGCATTGGCTGCTGTGGCGCGAGAAATTCGGCGGCCATCTTGGAGTGGTGATGGGGGAGGGGAGCAGCATAGATTGACAGTTGACACGTATGGCCAGGAGAAGAAAACAAGGATGCCGAGCTGCTGTTCAGCGTATTCCTGCTCAAATGAGCGGACGGTCGAAAATAGAAATCGCGGGATTACATTTCACAAGTAAGATTTAACATTATACCGTACTATTGGTTATATTTTGTGAAAATAAGATTACACCGCCAAAACATGTGTCCTTTATCATAGCTACACGTTAAGACAAAAGAAACGCGTGAAAGATCAGTGGTATTCCAGTGAGGTATGATTAATTATATGCGCTTACGGACATGACACTGAGTGGAGCGGATCACCACTCCAAGATGGCGGCCCCGGCGGTCTCGTCAACGGCCAGTAGGCAGTAGCGCTCGATGCTCCGTCTATGTATAAGATGTCTATGGTTATACCGACTCGATCCAGTACACAGTGGCACACAACAATGCTCATTTGAGCCCCCTACCAACCTTCTGCAACTTATATCCATCCCTCAGGTTAATTTTTTTCTTCTTTCGTAACAGATACAGGTCTGCACCATTTTGCTCGTTTTGATTCATATTCACCGCTGTTGTAGTGAAGCAGGAAGAAAACCGGAAACTCTTCTGCCGACAACCGGGGGAAAACGGAAGTACGTCATGCGAGTTGTGCACAGAGCCTATGGCTTATAGGTCTAATAATAGAAATTCAAAAGTTATTAAATAATGGTCAGATAGGAGAGGATTAATGTGGAATGACTGTTAAATGTTCAATATCAATGCCATATGATAGAACAAGGTCAAGAGTGTGATTAAAACAATGGGTGGGGCTAACAGAACTTATTATTCCCTATTGTTTAAATAAAGGCTAAAATTGTCCTTCTCAGTCCCCAGTCTTCAGGGAGCTGGCCTTATATCAATTCAAAAAGTTAAAAATAAATCAGCAGGAAACAGAGCATCTCTTATCGAGCGCCCTGCCTGTGGAACAGTCTGCCACCTGTAATCAGGGAAGGCTGACTCTGCTGAGAAATTCAAACTTAAAACCTACCTCAACCTAACTCATTTGGCTCCTAGGAGTGCCCCTCAGCTCTCATTACAGCTAAATCGACCTGTTACCAGCACTAGCCTACCCTACTGTCGATTAAGGTTTCCTGTCCACCCCTGCCAATCTAACCATAATGTTGTGTCTGTTTTAGTGTGTTGCTGTATCATGACTAGATGATTGGCCACCCCACCTGATGGCTACCAGCTTGCTCACCAGCCAGCACTTCATCACCATGGACAATAGTAATTTCCATTTTGTACTTAAAATGTTTGCTTGTATACTACTTTGTAACTAATTATGGCACACCATTGCACTCTTAAAGCGCACTGCCCTGGGAAGGAGTGGATCCCCCAATCTGTGCTCCTTCACAAGTTTCTTCCTTGATAATTAGTTTGATAATGAGTTTTTTTCTTGCCCTTTGGGGGCTATGGTTAGGGGGTTTCATAAATAATGGCCTAAAGCCCTTTGAGACTGTAACTGTGATTAAGGGCTAAACAAATAAAATTGACTTGACTGATGTCTTTGTGAATGTATCTACGGATTACAGAGCTAAAACGATTCAACATATTGGACCCAAAAATCAGCAACATAAATGATAGTGCACTGGCATGAACACTTCAACACAGAGGCCATTCAAGTCTGGTGGTCGAGATCTGATTTCATGAAAGAGAGAGAGATCAGCAACCTCTGAGCCTGCAGGGAATGAGTAACATTGTTCTGCAGGTTAATATTCTATTGCTGTACAAAATTATGGGTATTTGTAAGCAATGATGACAAGAAAACAATGTGGTTGATATACATTATGAATGTGACAAATATTTACCATGATCTATGCCTTTGTAACTGCAGTTGGCAGCTGCTGTTGACTTTGTAGGGAATCAAACTAATCCATGCAGACATCAAAGAGGACAATATCATGATTGTCGATCAGAGAGACCATTCGTTTAAAGTCAAATCGATTGACATTTGACTGTGATGTCCAGCTTGGCATGACCTCCCATGCGTAGCCATACAGAGTTGTACTAAGGCTTGGTTTCATTGTTCTTCGATCGCTCTCGGCAACAATAAATCATGTTCTAACGAGAACGGTGTTTGGACATAGGTGTTTGGACATGTGCATTGATATGCACACGCATATATAGGTTTCAGCTTTCCACAAGCTCAGAGAATGGACAG